>WNGS01100415.1:49379-61381 GCA_020271785.1 Procambarus virginalis
ACCTGTGTCCTGGTACCCCACACCGTGGGCAAGAAGGCCGTCAAATCCTACATATACCAGTAACGGCCTTCATGACCAGGAAGGTTATTAACGCAGCTTATGAAGGTGTATGTATCAGGGACGATCAGAAGCTCCTCAGTTAAAAACAACGGGTCTCACCATAGCCCGTGCTACTTGGAACTTTTGTTCCAGTAGCGATCTTAAACAACAACAACTCCTCAGTTTGGAGGTGCACCATCACGGGTTGGGAATACTGCGACTCACACTTGAAATCCATGGAGTTTCATAATATTCTCGTGCCATGACCGTTTCTGTGACTGACGAGGGGACGGAAGTGAGAGATGGTGGGGAGGACGAGGGGACAAGGGAGAGGGTAAAAAGTGCGGGAAGGACGAGGGGAATGGAGGATGTGGGAGGATAAGGGACAGGGCAGTGGGAAATGGTTGGGAGGTCGAAGAGACGGGTGAGGAGAGAATGGTGGGGAGGACTGGGGGACAGGGAAGGTTGCTGGGGCTCAGCAATGCACATGCGTTGCTGAGCCACAGCAACGCGTGGCCGGGTACTGCTAGTATTATATAATTATTAATATTATGAAACTAATTATTGTTATTTATTAATTATTAATTGTTATTAATCATTATTTATTTAATATTAATAATTATTCATTATAATTGTTCATTATTAAAACTTATATATCAGATAACATTCACTATTAATATTTGTAAATATATTGCTCTTATGTATTACTGTGAATAACATACAATAAACTTGTACTAAGCAGAGTGTCTCGCTCCTTACAGATGGCTGCGGGCAGGACTCACAGCTTGGGTAAGATCTGTGTCTGGAGCTACAGCTGAGGGAGTGGTGCTCTGGTTACTTGGGCAGCTGGTTACTTGGGGCAGCTGGTTACTTGGGCAGCTGGTTACGTGAGGCAGCTGGTTATGTGAGGCACCTGGTTACGTCAGGCAGCTGGTTACTTGGGGCAGCTGGTTACTTGAGGCAGCTGGTTACTTGGGGCAGCTGGTTACGTGAGGCAGCTGGTTACGTGAGGCAGCTGGTTACGTGAGGCAGCTGGTTACGTGAGGCAGCTGGTTACTTGGGCAGCTGGTTACTTGAGGCAGCTGGTTACTTGGGCAGCTGGTTACGTGAGGCAGCTGGTTACGTGAGGCAGCTGGTTACGTGAGGCAGCTGGTTACGTGAGGCAGCTGGTTACGTGAGGCAGCTGTTACATGAGGCAGCTGGTTGCGTGAGGCAGCTGGTTACGTGAGGCAGCTGGTTACGTGAGGCAGCTGGTTATGTGAGGCAGCTGGTTACGTGAGGCAGCTGGTTACGTCAGGCAGCTGGTTACTTGAGGCAGCTGGTTACGTGAGGCAGCTGGTTATGTGAGGCAGCTGGTTACTTGAGGCAGCTGGTTACGTGAGGCACCTGGTTATGTGAGGCACCTGGTTACGTCAGGCAGCTGGTTACGTGAGGCAGCTGGTTATGTGAGGCAGCTGGTTACGTGAGGCAGCTGGTTACGTGAGGCAGCTGGTTACTTGGGGCAGCTGGTTACGTGAGGCAGCTGGTTATGTGAGGCAGCTGGTTACTTGAGGCAGCTGGTTACGTGAGGCAGCTGGTTATGTGGGGCAGCTGGTTACTTGGGCAGCTGGTTACGTGAGGCAGCTGGTTACGTGAGGCAGCTAGTTACTTGGGGCAGCTGGTTATGTGAGGCAGCTGGTTACGTCAGGCAGCTGGTTACGTGAGGCAGCTAGATACGTGAGGCAGCTGGTTATGTGAGGCAGCTGGTTACGTCAGGCAGCTGGTTACGTGAGGCAGCTAGTTATGTGAGGCAGCTGGTTACGTGAAGCAGCTAGTTATGTGAGGCAGCTGGTTACGTGAAGCAGCTGGTTACGTGAGGCAGCTGGTTACTTGAGGCAGCTGGTTATGTGAGGCAGCTGGTTACGTCAGGCAGCTGGTTACGTAAGGCAGCTAGTTACGTTAAGCAGCTGGTTATGTGAGGCAGCTGGTTATGTGAGGCAGCTGGTTACGTCAGGCAGCTGGTTACGTAAGGCAGCTAGTTACGTGAAGCAGCGGGTTACGCGAGGCAGCTGGTTACTTGAGGCAGCTGGTTACGTGAAGCAGCTAGTTATGTGAGGCAGCTGGTTACGTGAAGCAGCTGGTTACGTGAGGCAGCTGGTTACTTGAGGCAGCTGGTTATGTGAGGCAGCTGGTTACGTCAGGCAGCTGGTTACGTAAGGCAGCTAGTTACGTGAGGCAGCTGGTTATGTGAGGCAGCTGGTTACGTGAAGCAGCTGGTTACTTGAGGCAGCTGGTTACGTGAAGCAGCTAGTTATGTGAGGCAGCTGGTTACGTGAAGCAGCTGGTTACGTGAGGCAGCTGGTTACTTGAGGCAGCTGGTTATGTGAGGCAGCTGGTTACGTCAGGCAGCTGGTTACGTAAGGCAGCTAGTTACGTGAGGCAGCTGGTTATGTGAGGCAGCTGGTTACGTGAGGCAGCTGGTTATGTGAGACAGCTGGTTATGTGAGGCAGTTGGTTATGTAAGGCAGTTGGTTATGTGAGGCAGCTGGTTATCTGAGACAGCTGGTTATGTGAGGCAGCTGGTTATGTGAGGCAGCTGGTTATGTGAGGCAGCTGGTTACGTGAGGCAGCTGGTTACGTGAGGCAGCTGGTTACATGAGGCAGCTGGTTACGTGAGGCAGCTGGTTACGTGAGGCAGCTGGTTACGTGAGGCAGCTGGTTACGCGAGGCAACCTGTTACATGAGGCAGCTGGTTACATGAGGCAGCTGGTTACATGAGGCAGCTGGTTACGTGAGGCAGCTGGTTACGTGAGGCAGCTGTTACATGAGGCAGCTGGTTACGTGAGGCAGCTGGTTACGTGAGGCAGCTGGTTAAGTGAGGCAGCTGATTACGTGAGGCAGCTGGTTACGTGAGGCAGCTGGTTACGCGAAGCAGCTGGTTACGTGAGGCAGCTGGTTACATGAGGCAGATAGTTACATGAAGCAGCTGGTTACGTGAGGCAGCTGGTTACGTGAGGCAGCTGATTACACGAGGCAGCTGGTTACGTGAGGCAGCTGGTTACGTGAGGCAGATAGTTACATGAGGCAGCTGGTTACGTGAGGCAGCTGGTTACATGAAGCAGTTGGTTACATGAGGCAGCTGATTACATGAGGCAGCTGGTTACAGGAAGCAGCTGGTTACAGGAAGCAGCTGGTTACAAGAAGCAGCTGGTTATATGAGGCAGCTGGTTACATGAAGCAGCTGGTTACATGAGGCAGCTGGTTACATGAGGCAGCTGGTTACATGAGGCAGCTGGTTACATGAGGCAGCTGGTTACATGAAGCAGCTGGTTACATGAAGCTGCTGGTTACATGAGGCAGCTGGTTACATGAGGCAGCTGGTTACATGAGGCAGCTGGTTACATGAGGCAGCTGGTTACATGAGGCAGCTGGTTACATGAAGCAGCTGGTTACATGAAGCTGCTGGTTACATGAGGCAGCTGGTTACATGAGGCAGCTGGTTACATGAGGCAGCTGGTTACATGAGGCAGCTGGTTACATGAAGCAGCTGGTTACATGAAGCTGCTGGTTACATGAGGCAGCTGGTTACATGAGGCAGCTGGTTACATGAGGCAGCTGGTTACATGAGGCACCTGGTTACATGAAGCAGCTGGTTACATGAGGCAGCTGGTTACATGAGGCAGCTGGTTACATGAGGCAGCTGGTTACATGAGGCAGCTGGTTACATGAGGCAGCTGGTTACATGAGGCAGCTGGTTACATGAGGCAGCTGGTTACATGAGGCAGTTGGTTACATGAAGCACCTGGTTACATGAGGCAGCTGGTTACATGAGGCAGCTGGTTACATGAGGCAGCTGGTTACATGAGGCAGCTGGTTACATGAAGCAGCTGGTTACATGAGGCAGCTGGTTACATGAGGCAGCTGGTTACATGAGGCAGCTATTTACGTGAGGCAGCTGGTTACATGAGGCAGCTGATTACATGAGGCAGCTGGTTACATGAAGCAGCTGGTTACATGAGGCAGCTGGTTATCTGAGGCAGCTGGTTATGTGAGGCAGCTGGTTATGTGAGGCAGCTGGTTATGTGAGGCAGCTGGTTACGTGAGGCAGCTGGTTACATGAAGCAGCTGGTTACGTGAAGCAGCTGGTTACGTGAGGCAGCTGGTTACGTGAGGCAGCTGGTTACGTGAGGCAGCTGGTTACATGAGGCAGCTGGTTACGTGAGGCAGCTGGTTACATGAGACAGCTGGTTACGTGAGGCAGCTGGTTACGTGAGGCAGCTGGTTACGTGAGGCAGCTGGTTACATGAGGCAGCTGGTTACGTGAGGCAGCTGGTTACGTGAGGCAGCTGGTTACGTGAGGCAGCTGGTTACGTGAGGCAGCTGGTTACGTGAAGCAGCTGGTTACGTGAGGCAGCTGGTTACATGAGGCAGATAGTTACATGAAGCAGCTGGTTACGTGAGGCAGCTGGTTACGTGAGGCAGCTGATTACACGAGGCAGCTGGTTACGTGAGGCAGCTGGTTACGTGAGGCAGATAGTTACATGAGGCAGCTGGTTACGTGAGGCAGCTGGTTACATGAAGCAGTTGGTTACATGAGGCAGCTGGTTACATGAGGCAGCTGGTTACAGGAAGCAGCTGGTTACATTAGGCAGCTGGTTACAAGAAGCAGCTGGTTATATGAGGCAGCTGGTTACATGAAGCAGCTGGTTACATGAGGCAGCTGGTTACATGAGGCAGCTGGTTGCATGAGGCAGCTGGTTACATGAGACAGCTGCTTACATGAGGCAGCTGGTTACATGAAGCAGCTGGTTACATGAAGCTGCTGGTTACATGAGGCAGCTGGTTACATGAGGCAGCTGGTTACATGAGGCAGCTGGTTACATGAAGCAGCTGGTTACATGAGGCAGCTGGTTACATGTGACAGCTGGTTACATGAGGCAGCTGGTTACATGAGAGAGCTGGTTACATGAGGCAGCTGGTTACATGAAGCAGCTTGTTACATGAGGCAGCTGGTTACATGAGGCAGCTGGTTACATGAGGCAGCTGGTTACATGAGGCAGCTGGTTCCATGAGGCAGCTGGTTACACGAGGCAGCTGGTTACATGAGGTAGCTGGTTACATGAAGCAGCTGGTTACATGAGGCAGCTGGTTACATGAGGCAGCTGGTTACATGAGGCAGCTATTTACGTGAGGCAGCTGGTTACATGAGGCAGCTGGTTATGTTAGTCAGCTGGTTATGTTAGGCAGCTGGTTACATGAGGCAGCTGGTTACATGAGGCAGCTGGTTATGTTAGGCAGCTGGTTACATGAGGCAGCTGGTTACGTGAGGCAGCTGGTTACATGAGGCAGCTGGTTACGTGAGGCAGCTGGTTACATGAGGCAGCTGGTTACGTGAGGCAGCTGGTTTCGTGAGGCAGCTGGTTACATGAGGCAGCTGGTTACGTGAGGCAGCTGGTTACGTGAGGCAGCTGGTTACATGAGGCAGCTGGTTACGTGAGGCAGCTGGTTACGTGAGGCAGCTGGTTACGTGAGGCAGCTGGTTACGTGAGGCAGCTGGTTACGTGAAGCAGCTGGTTACGTGAGGCAGCTGGTTACATGAGGCAGATAGTTACATGAAGCAGCTGGTTACGTGAGGCAGCTGGTTACGTGAGGCAGCTGATTACACGAGGCAGCTGGTTACGTGAGGCAGCTGGTTACGTGAGGCAGATAGTTACATGAGGCAGCTGGTTACGTGAGGCAGCTGGTTACATGAAGCAGTTGGTTACATGAGGCAGCTGGTTACATGAGGCAGCTGGTTACAGGAAGCAGCTGGTTACATTAGGCAGCTGGTTACAAGAAGCAGCTGGTTATGAGGCAGCTGGTTACATGAAGCAGCTGGTTACATGAGGCAGCTGGTTACATGAGGCAGCTGGTTGCATGAGGCAGCTGGTTACATGAGGCAGCTGCTTACATGAGGCAGCTGGTTACATGAAGCAGCTGGTTACATGAAGCTGCTGGTTACATGAGGCAGCTGGTTACATGCGGCAGCTGGTTACATGAGGCAGCTGGTTACATGAAGCAACTGGTTACATGAGGCAGCTGGTTACATGAGGCAGCTGGTTACATGAAGCAGCTGGTTACATGAGGCAGCTGGTTACATGAGGCAGCTGGTTACATGAGGCAGCTGGTTACATGAGGCAGCTGGTTCCATGAGGCAGCTGGCTACATGAGGCAGCTGGTTACATGAGGCAGCTATTTACGTGAGGCAGCTGGTTACATGAGGCAGCTGGTTATGTTAGTCAGCTGGTTATGTTAGGCAGCTGGTTATGTTAGGCAGCTGGTTACATGAGGCAGCTGGTTATGTGAGGCAGCTGGTTACATGAGGCAGCTGGTTACGTGAGGCAGCTGGTTACATGAGGCAGCTGGTTACGTGAGGCAGCTGGTTACATGAGGCAGCTGGTTACGTGAGGCAGCTGGTTACATGAGGCAGCTGGTTACGTGAGGCAGCTGGTTACGTAAGGCAGCTGGTTACGTGAGGCAGCTGGTTACGTGAGGCAGCTGGTTACGTGAGGCAGCTGGTTACATGAGGCAGCTGGTTACGTGAGGCAGCTGGTTACGTGAGGCAGCTGGTTACGTGAGGCAGCTGGTTACGTGAAGCAGCTGGTTACGTGAGGCAGCTGGTTACATGAGGCAGATAGTTACATGAAGCAGCTGGTTACGTGAGGCAGCTGGTTTCTTGAGGCAGCTGATTACACGAAGCAGCTGGTTACGTGAGGCAGCTGGTTACGTGAGGCAGATGTTACATGAGGCAGCTGGTTACGTGAGGCAGCTGGTTACATGAAGCAGTTGGTTACATGAGGCAGCTGGTTACATGAGGCAGCTGGTTACAGGAAGCAGCTGGTTACATTAGGCAGCTGGTTACAAGAAGCAGCTGGTTATATGAGGCAGCTGGTTACATGAAGCAGCTGGTTACATGAGGCAGCTGGTTACATGAGGCAGCTGGTTGCATGAGGCAGCTGGTTACATGAGGCAGCTGTTACATGAGGCAGCTGGTTACATGAAGCAGCTGGTTACATGAAGCTGCTGGTTACATGAGGCAGCTGGTTACATGAGGCAGCTGGTTACATGAGGCAGCTGGTTACATGAAGCAGCTGGTTACATGAGGCAGCTGGTTACATGAGGCAGCTGGTTACATGAGGCAGCTGGTTACATGAAGCAGCTGGTTACATGAGGCAGCTGGTTACATGAGGCAGCTGGTTACATGAGGCAGCTGGTTACATGAGACAGCTGGTTCCATGAGGCAGCTGGGTACATGAGGCAGCTGGTTACATGAGGTAGCTGGTTACATGAAGCAGCTGGTTACATGAGGCAGCTGGTTACATGAGGCAGCTGGTTACATGAGGCAGCTATTTACGTGAGGCAGCTGGTTACATGAGGCAGCTGGTTATCTTAGGCAGCTGGTTATGTTAGGCAGCTGGTTACATGAGGCAGCTGGTTATGTTAGGCAGCTGGTTACATGAGGCAGCTGGTTATGTTAGGCAGCTGGTTACATGAGGCAGCTGGTTACATGAGGCAGCTGGTTACATGAGGCAGCTGGTTACATGAGGCAACTGATTACATGAGGCAGCTGGTTACATTAGGCAGCTGGTTACATGGGGAACCTGCTTACATATCGTAAAAAGTAACATTACTGAATATTTTTGCTTTGTATTTTCAACAGTACGGAGTGTCGGGAGGAGGGGCGGTTCCCCCACCCCCTGACGTGTGGGGGGTACGTGGAGTGTGTCAGAAGGAGAGGGGGTAGCGACCCCGCGCCCCTCCCCTACCGCTGCCCGGGGGGGTCTTCCACCCCCGCCTGGGCAGGTGTGTCCCCAACATACAGGTGGGTATGGGGGCCTCGCGGTCCTTCATATATTTACAAAATTTGGTTTTCATCTTGTCATTGATAATCTTTGTTTGATAAATTTTGTTTAGAATTTATGGTGTTTAGTGTAATTCCCCCCCCCCCTCCCCACCGTTATTGTACTTTCTGTTGATGGATTCAAGCCTTATGCTTGGGAGTAGCACCCTCTGCAAGCCTGCAAGCAGTTATTTAATACCTCAGATAATCCCTTTGTACTTGATTTAATTCCACACTTAACGTCAACTTTATCCCTCCTTTTCTCATAACTGGGGATCCATTTTCGGGGTTTATGCCTGATTGACGGTATCCTGCTTCATCGTCAATGGGGGAATTACCCAGTGGGTAGAAGTAGCAGGTGGTGGCGGCTAAATCAGAGTTTGTAGCGTAGCATCAAAAGGTTCATTATCCTCGAGCCGTGATATCTAAATGATCAAACGTTTAGATCTCGAGGAGTTGAACTGAAGGTTACTCAACAAGTTCAAGTATGTTTATTGAGACAAGAAAGGAATACATCTCAAAGGGATAGAGTAACTTAGGCTATTTCTACCCCCTAATTTACCCAACAAAACTCTGGTCTGTAGGTTTTACTTAATAACGACCAGCATTTAACCAGTAAGTGAAGTTAAAGACTGGCGCCCGTTACACGAGCACATCCTCCTCGGTGAAGAAGGATGGTGAGGCCCAAGGGGACTCACAAGGGGTGGCCAGCCCATGATCCAGAAGGTACTGTACCTCAGCACGCATAACTTCCTTTTTGTACGGGCTGATGCGGTAGAAGGGTTGACGAATCGGCCGGGTATCAGGAAGCAGCTGGATGTCGTGCTGAACCACATTACACTCCTGAGGATCATCGCTGAACAACTTCTGATGTTCTTGATGAACTTTGATGAGATAAGCACTATTACAGTCCTGTAAATATTTAGGAAGATCAGTAAGGATTTCCGAGTTGGAAGGCACTGATTCAGAGTTAGTGCTTTCAGGAGGAGAAGCAGGGAAGGTCTCACTGTGGAGGTATGGATCTTTAAAAGTGGAGAGAGATATTAGCACAGTGGGGGGTGTACCTTTATACTCCTTCAGAAGATTGACGTGGCACAACTGGGTCCTTCGCCGCCTATCTGGAGTCTCAAGAACGTAGTTGTGGTTGTTTCTGCACTCCTTGATGCGGTAGGGTGCTGAAAACTTATTTTGCAATGGAGAACCTGGGATCGGAAAATATGCCAACACGAAGTCTCCTGTTTTAAATTTCCTGATTTTGCTGCTTTTGCTGAGTCTTCATCCTATCTTGAACTTTCAATAAATTATCATTAGCAAATTTACGTACTCTCTCTAGAATGTGCTTTAAGTTTTGAAGAAACTGGGGCACATGCTGAGGGTCACTGAAGGTGGCATTACGTAGAGAGTCTTTAAAAGCTTTAAGATGAGTACGGCACTTACGTCCGTAGAGCATCTCATAAGGAGATACTCCTAGAGACTCGTTTGGGAGACTTCTGAAAATGCACATGATGATGTCAAGTTGTTTATCCCAGTCTTTCATAGTTTCATTGCAAAAATTCTTAAGGAGTGATTTTATCGTTTGGTGACTGTGTTCAAGAGAACCCTGTGAAGCAGGATGATAGGGGCTGGACAATACCTGAGTGATGTTGAATTCTTCCAGTGTCTTCTTGAAGAGATCACTGGTGAAGTTGGTGCCACAGTCACTTTGAATCTCCCGAGGAAATCCATATTGGGTAAAGATCTTCAATAGTTGTTTCACCACCGTAGCAGCCGAAATGTTCTTTACAGGAACTGCTATGGGGAATCTGGTGGTTGGACACAGGATAGTTAGTATATAAGCGTTGCCAGAACTGGTCCGGGGTAAAGGACCAACACAGTCTATGATGAGTCTGTGAAAAGGTTCCGCAGGCACCGGGATAGGAATCAAAGGAGCCTTTGGAATTGGGATGTTAGGTTTTCCTGCCATCTGACATGTATGACACTGTTGTACATAACTTTTTACATCCTTAATCATACCTGGCCAGTAGTAGTCTTGTCTGATTCCGTGATAGGTCTTATTAAAACCATAGTGAGAAAGTGCTCCATGGGCCAGGTGTAGAATATCAGGCCGAAGGCTAGTGGGAACTACTAGTTGGTCGACATTAGCCCAATCGTCATCCTCCGTTAGTTTACTGGGTCGGTACCTGCGGTAGAGCAACTGGTTCTCTAGGAAGAACCCAGGAATACTGTCAGATTGAGTCTCAGCCTGGAAGAATAATGGTGTTAATGAAGGATCCTCCCTCTGTAACTTACGGAACTCCAACATAGTAAGATTCGGTGGTAGATTCTGATGGTCTTGAGAGACATCTGTTGCAGTAGAGTCAGCTGGTTGCGGTCGTGCAGCTTGTGCACGGGTGGTCACCAAAACCGGAGGAGAGACTTCACCACTTTCTTAGACCTCTGCTGGAACATACTTCAAGATGGGGTTTTCCACGACAGAGTCACATACCTGGGGTTTTTCCATGATGATCAAGTTGGAAGGTTGCAGATCTTCGGCAAGTCGTTGCCCAGGAGAAGTTGTACCCCGGACATGGGAAAAGGCTTTTCCCTGATGGCGGCTTGGACTTCACCGGTCACGAAAGGACAATCCAGGTGGACTCTGGCGAGTGGATACGGAGTGGTAGCAGTGAGGTCAGTGATAAGGACGGTTTCTCCGGTGTAGGTGATGTTAGGCACAGCCGATTTCAATATTATTGACTGAAGAGCAGCTGTGTCCCTCAAGATTTTCACTTTAGAACATCCCTCCGAATCTGTGCTGTTGGCAGAGACAGTTCCAGGGTACAGATGTTTGCTGAAGAGAGAAAGATCATTAACAGGAACACCAACATTCATCACAGGCTTACCGGACACAGGAGGAGTCGGTTTGGGTTTAGGAGTTTCACTATAGCCTTTGTATTGGGCTTTTCCACATTTATCTATGGTATGTCCATAGAGCTTGCAATACTACAATACAATTGAGAGCTCGCCTGATCGGTACTCACTTTGTCATAACTAGACCAAGACTTCTTAATGGAAGATGTGTCAGTTGTCAACCTGTGTATAAGGCTGTAGGTGTCAGCCGACTTCGCACATCTGATGTAGTCGGCTTCCTCCTTATCCGCTAAATGAAGACGGAGGGGTTAGGAATACGTCGAAAGAATTCTTCGACTAGAATAGGTTGACAAAGGTCTGAAAATGTAGAAAATGGGCTGCTTCCAGCCATTTCATGAAATATCTTTTCTTAGTATTGGCAAATTCTAAATAGGTGGTGGTACTTGCCTTTAGATAATCACGAATTTTCGTCTGTAGCTTTCGGTGGAGAGAAGGTAGGGGTCTAAAACTGCTTGCTTTAGGGTCTGGTAGTCATTCTCAGACGCTAAGGTAGCGAGAGTAATGCAGCTCTACCTGTGAGATGCACTTGAGAAGTGTAGACCATTGATCTTCAGGCCAGCTAAGTTTTTAGCTAAGGCTTCAAAAGTAGTAAAAAACACATCTATCTCTGCCTCAACGAATGGTGGCATTAACTTACTTGCATGGGAGACATTGAAGCTTACTGGAAGACTAGCTGTAGCTTGTTGGCAACGAGTGTGGTGTGTAGTTTCCAAGGTGAGTTCTTGTCGACAGTATCTAGAACACTATCAGCTTGCTTCTTATCGTGCTCACGTTGCATCTCCAGGTGACGTTTTCTTGCTTCAAGCTGTCCCTCTCACGCTCACGTTGTAGGGCAGCCTCGCGTTCTTAGTCTTCTTTCCTTAGGGCAGCCTCTTCTTTCTTTAGGGCAGCCTCGCGTTCCTGTTCTTTCTTCTTCCTGGCAGCCTCGTTCCGTAGAGGCAGCCTCGTGTTATTGTTCTTCTTTCTTTAGGACAGCCTCTCGTTCTTTTATCTGCAGAGCTTCTTTTTGTTGTTCACGCTCACTTTCGCTAATTCGAGCTTTAATTCATAGCTGCCAGAGCATGCGATCTGCAGTGATAGGTCGTGAGAATCAGAGTCTATAATTCCCTTCCTCTAAGAGGTGATCCAGGATAATTTGTGCAAGTCGCTTTTGTTTGCTCCATGGGGAACATCTAGTTGGTACTCATGTGCTAGAGTT
>WNGS01100415.1:65470-75600 GCA_020271785.1 Procambarus virginalis
AAGAGGTGGTGAACATGACTAATGAGACATGAACCAGAGGTAGTGAACATGACATGAGGCATGAACCAGAGGTAGTGAACATGACTAATGAGGCATGAACCAGAGGTTGTGAACATGACTAATGAGACATGAACCAGAGGTAGTGAACATGCTATGAGGCATGAACCAGAGGTGGTGAACATGACTAATGAGGCATGAACCAGAGGTAGTGAAACATGACTAATGAGGCATGAACCAGAGGTGGTGAACATGACTAATGAGACATGAACCAAAGGTGGTGAACATGACTAATGAGGCATGAACCAGAGGTGGTGAACATGACAAATGAGGCATGAACCAGAGGTTGTGAAACATGACTAATGAGGCATGAACCAGAGGTGGTGAACATGACAAATGAGACATGAACCAGAGGTAGTGAACATGACTAATGAGGCATGAACCAGAGGTGGTGAACATGACTAATGAGACATGAACCAGAGGTGGTGAACATGACTAATGAGGCATGAACCAGAGGTGGTGAACATGGCTAATGAGACATGAACAGAGGTAGTGAAACATGACATATGAGGCATGAACCAGAGGTTGTGAAACATGACGTATGAGGCATGAACCAGAGGTTATGAACATGACTAATGAGGCATGAACAGAGGTAGTGAACATGACTAATGAGACATGAAAAAGAGGTGGTGAACATGACTAATGAGACATGAAAAAGAGGTGGTGAACATGACTAATGAGACATGAAAAAGAGGTGGTGAACATGACTAATGAGACATGAAAAAGAGGTGGTGAACATGACTAATGAGACATGAACCAGAGGTGGTGAACAGGACTAATGAGACATGAACCAGAGGTAGTGAACATGACCAATGAGGCATGAACCAGAGGTAGTGAACATGACTAAGAGAGCATGAACCAGAGGTTGTGAACATGACTAATGAGACATGAACCAGAGGTTGTGAACATGACTAATGAGGCATGAACCAGAGGTGGTGAACATGACTAATGAGGCATGAACCAGAGGTAGTGAAACATGACTAATGAGGCATGAACGAGAGGTGGTGAACATGACTAATGAGACATGAACAAGAGGTGGTGAACATGACTAATGAGGCATGAACCAGAGGTGGTGAACAGGACTAATGAGGCATGAACCAGAGGTTGTGAAACATGACCAATGAGGCATGAACCAGAGGTGGTGAACATGACTAATGAGGCATGAACCAGAGGTTGTGAAACATGACTAATGAGGCATGAACCAGAGGTGGTGAACATGACTAATGAGACATGAACCAGAGGTAGTGAACATGGACTAATGAGGCATGAACCAGAGGTTGTGAACATGACTAATGAGACATGAACCAGAGGTGGTGAACATGACTAATGAGGCATAAACCAGAGGTGGTGAACATGACTAATGAGACATGAACCAGAGGTGGTGAACATGACAAATGAGACATGAACCAGAGGTTGTGAACATGACTAATGAGGCATGAACCAGAGGTGGTGAACATGACAAATGAGGCATGAACCAGAGGTGGTGAACATGACAAATGAGACATGAACCAGAGGTGGTGAACATGACTAATGAGACATGAACCAGAGGTGGTGAACATGACTAATGAGGCATAAACCAGAGGTGGTGAACATGACAAATGAGACATGAACCAGAGGTGGTGAACATGACAAATGAGACATGAACCAGAGGTTGTGAACATGACTAATGAGACATGAACCAGAGGTGGTGAACATGACGTATGAGGCATGAACCAGAGGTTGTGAAACAATGGAACAAATCCTATAATAACACTTGGATAAAACCTTCAGTAGAAATTGACACAAATCTTGAGGAACAATAGAACAAAAACTGTGAACAAGAGCCCAACACTCAAGGAGTGACTGCACTCCTCTCACTCACCAGTCTCGTACAACTCATAAATAAGCAAACACAGCTGTTAGGGATCTTAGATGGTGTATCTTATTTACACTAAACTACGCATGAATATTTCTTCGGTCTGTAAAACAGTACCGCAATGATGCTGTTATTGGCATGATTTTTAATGAATTACTAAATATATTAGTTTGTTTATTATTTGTTGTTATGTATTGTAGCGTGTTTTTGGGTGATGAAGGAAGAGAGTACGTGAACAAAATGGTAATTTTTTTTTAGGTTTGCGAATTATCATAATTATCATAATTATACATGAAGGTAGCTGAAGCACTTGGTCAGTCTTACCTCCACCCCCACCTTTTTCAGGCCCTTACCTTAACACCCCACACTTGCTCAGCCTTATCTCACCCCCACACTTGCTCAGCCTTATCTCACCCCACACTTGCTCAGCCTTATCTCACCCCACACTTGCTCAGCCTATTTCACACCCACACTTGCTCAGCCTTATCTTAACCCCCACACTTGCTGAACCTTAACCTCCTCCCCACACTTGCTCAGCCTTTCCTCCACCCTTCCCTTGCAAATGCTGCAAAGACTATCACACAGTTGTCAAACATCATGCAGTACTGGCGATGGTTCTGGCCCGAGTCCAAGTCCTGGAAGCTGAGGAATCACTCAGTCTCGGTCAACACAGCACTGCACATGTCATCTTCACATGACTGTTAACTAAAGTTCCTGTTGAATCGACAATTCCAGCGTCTCGCTGTTGGTACAAGATCGGTTTCTGATATTGAGAGTCCCGGCCACTCTCTCTGTGTTGGGAGGTGAGGAGTTGGAGCGTAGCTCTTGGAGACATGCCCCTTAATTTTTAATGGTCAGAGATCCTAGTTTCCATGCTCACTGCATTACTCAGTTCTTTATGTGATGCCTCTGACCACCTGACAGTAAATTTGGATCTGGGAGTAAGGCCACTGTTGTGGGTAGCATCGTGGCAAGATTACTGTTCAGATAAGGGGGGGGGGGCTCCATAAGCCTAATGGGCTTCTTGTCTCCAACTATGAGAGGCCAAACATATGGGTCATTCGGAAATTTATTTTTAATGTGTCTCTTCGTTCGTTTCTTTGTGTACCCTGACACTGGCCCTGAGTATGTTTCCCCCTTCATTTTGTTTTATCTTTAGCTGACAGGTAGATTAGATATTTCAGACTTTCCGCGCTTGACATGTAATGCTTGACAGCTTCAGTACCAAGTCTGGTGACTTGCTCCTTGGGTCTAGACTTTCTCTCGAGTTTTCGTCCGTCGCTTGACTTCATTTTTTATCACTTTAATGGAATGATGAAATCGAGACCCATGGGCAATGGTGATCTCAAAAGATTATTCAGATATCACTTTTTTTGTCATTCTCTAACACCACAATGTTCCTTATTTCCCTGAACAAGCATTTTGTAGGTGGTTATCATGTCTCCCCTCACTCTTCTGTCTTCCAGGAACTTGAGGTTTAGCTCCCATAGCCTTTCCTCGTAGCTCAGACCTCTCAGTTCTGGACTAGTCCGGGGGACATACCTCTGAATCTTCTCTCTCCCTCCCCATTGGCGACCTTTCTGCTTCCGTGTCTGGCCTTCTGGGTCGAGTGTGATCACGACTATATTATTTTACCTTGAGTTCCTTGTAGACTTAACTGTCGCTCCCTGCGAGTCCATCCTCTTCTCCTCCTTGGCCTGATCTTCTGTGTCATTGGCCGTCTGACCTCTCAGGTCTTGTCTGAAGGAGCCTTGGCCGGCTCTGACCTTCCCTGGTACTCGTCTATACGGGTCTTCAGGACCGAACTTCCGGACCAAATCCCCCTTTTCAGGGTGATATTCTCTATGTACATGAGTGTAACTAATCACAGTTGCATTTGAAGGTGCCTGTAGAGGTTAGTTCAACACATCATATTTTTAACTCGGTTCGTTTATTTGCTGTTATTACACAACACACTTCCAGATGTTCCTGCTGCGTCATTTGCTTCTTCAATATCGACTCACTGGAACACACACACACCCACACAAAGAGAGAGGAGAGGAGAGAGAGAGAGATGAACATAGATTTCACATCAGAAATCTACAACGAAGCGTTGATAATGACTGAAGATTTGTGCTTAGAAATCGCGAACAAAGTTTAATAATATTGGAAATGCCATCACCGAATCGATCTGCTTCGGCTTCGTTCGATGTAGAATTGCGTCGTGAACAAAATTACAACACGGGTGATCTGTTGTCGTATGTGCAGTCAAACATTCCTTAGCTAAAAGCATTTACAATCAAATAATTCAAATGGTCAATAACGGGTTTAGAGAAATCTTTTCAGATGCGCCAGGAGGAACTGTAACACCTTCCTAATTAGATTGATTCTGGCAGCATTTCGATCCCAAAATGGCATAACCTTAGCTCTTGCATCGTCTGGAATAGCTGCGACATTGCTACCAGGTGGAAGAACTGCTACTTCGGCTATGAAATTGCCATTGATCATGCAATTCATTAAAACTCCCACGTGCAACATTTCCAAAGCATTGCATAGATGTAAACTTATTGTTTGGGATGAATGCACAATGGCCCAAAAAATTTGCTCGAGGCTCTTGATCGATCATTGCAAGATTTGTGTGGAAACATCAGACCATTTGGGAACGCATAAATGTTGCCAGCAGGAGATTTCAGGCAAACATTACCTGTAATTCCTCGATCGACACCAGCGGACGAAATAAATTCTCGCCTGAAATACTTTACTTTGTGGTGCCACGTAAAGACGTTAAAATTAACTACAAAATATGCGTGTCTAGTAGCAAAACGATCCATCAGGTGGGATATTCTCATATCAGTTTCTGGATATTGGGAACGGAAACGTGCTGGTTGATCTCACCTCAGGACGAATATCATTGCCTCAAAACTTCTACAATTTAGTGACGCCAAAAGAAGAATTTGTTGAAAAAGTATTTCCCAATGTTTAAACCAATTATAAGAATCACGATTGTCTGAATGAACGAGCTCTTCTTGCGGCCAAGAACAAAGACGTCCACTAACTTAACAATATTGTTCAGTTTAACATTCAAAGCGAGGCAGTCACATACAAGTCCGTCGACACTGTTGAGGAAGCAGATGAAGCGGTTAATTATCCAACAGAATTTTTGAATTCACTCGATCTGCCAGGAACACCATCACACGTACGGCAATTGAAAATCGGCGTGCCAATTATCATGTTGCGAAATATCAACCAGCCAAAACTTTGCAACGCCACGCGCCTTGCAGTAAAAAAAATAATCAGCAACGTCGTAAAAGTCACAATCTTGACAGGACCTTTCAAAGGTGAAGTTATTCTCATTCCTCGCATTCCTATGATTCAAACAGATAAGCCATTTCAATATAAGCGACTCTAATTTCCAATTCGATTGGCGTTTGGAATTACCATCAACATAGCTCAGGGCCAATCTTTAGAATTATGCAGTTTATAGCCAGACACGAATTGGTTCTCACATGGACAATTATATGTTGCGTGTTCTGGAGACCGCAAACCAGACAATCTCTATATTTCCACAAACAGTGGAACAACAAAAAATATTGTATACTGTGACGGTGTCCACCCCTATATTTCTTCCTTCCCAGCTTAGAAAAGTCATATCTCTGTAGCCTAAGTATTCTCTGATGTTCAGGGAACATTTTCACGTGTGGGAAGCATGGAGCGTGATTAAGCTGGCTGCAAAATGGCCAGCTAAGTTTGATAATGCAAGGGGCTTACGCCTTTTGAAGCACAGGACGGTGACGAGCCATCCTGTTTCCCGCCAAGACGTCCTGACGCTTTCCGGCACTTGATTGGCCAGGTGAGGTCACGTGCCGGAAGTGACCAATGACGAGAGACCTCGGGCAGTGTGACGTCATGAGGCGGGGGGGCCGGGGCGGCTGGCGCCTGGGCGGAAAGACAGTACGTCACGAGAAGGAAAACGCGCACGAGCGAGCTCCGGACCTAGAGAGCCCTTACCAGTAGATTTAAGCTCCGTTTCGATTCTGCAGACAGTCTGAGAAGCCATCCAACTTCCGTGGAGTGCCTAGAGGCAAGGACAGACCGGATTGAAGAGCCAAGAGCCCTATCAAGAGTCTGCAGCAGAGGGAACGTTGGGCTGGTGACGTCTGGGACGCCCACTAGAGGACCACGTCTTACACATCAAGCAAGAAACTAGGGCCAGGCCCAAATCTACTGGCAGTGAGGCAAGGGGAAGCTTTGCTGGACTGAGGGGTGTCAGCAGTGCGTGCGAGAGTGGAGGACGACGATGGAGGTACCTGTCTCCAGTACCCCAGAGAAGAGGAGGAGGAAGGCAGTACCTGTTGGGAGTCAGCACGGCGAAGACGCGTTACCACGAAGGCGACGGAGGAACCTGTGTCTGTGGTGGGAACTAGTCGTCGGCAGAGTAGACGCCAGAACCAGGAACCTCAACATCCCTCAACAGAGGTCGAGTCAGCTTCGTGGTTGGAGTGAAATAAGGTAGATAATTGTCCCTCCCCTTACCCCTTTTGAGCTAGGCGAGCTAGAGTATTTTGTATGTTGTGAACATTTCTCATTTTATTGTCTAAGTAATAGAATATTAGGTTAGGAGCCAAGAACATTTAGACGTGAGTTGGTGCGTGTGAGCATTAACGTGGTGCTGTTAGTGATCCTGGAAGGGTAGTCGGTGTGCAAGGAGCCACCAACGTACTCTGAAACGTCCAGCTGATCGCCTTGCTAGAGGCGTGGGAAAATCACGACGTTCTGACAGCTGGAGCTGTCAGCTGATTGTGCTGCCAGAGGCGCGAGGTGTGTGCCCGCACTGGAGGAGTAGACCCAGTCAGCTGACTGTGTTGCCAGAGACGTGTCATCGAGAAATGCTGCCGCCAAACATAGACATTTCTTTATGCCATTTATATGTGTATATATGTTTTTCTTCAGCAAACTTTTAAACTAACTGAGGAGTTTAAGTGAGCCTCCATTCTCTAGGGCAATATATAAATATTTATGAGACCATTAGTGACACCTTGTACTGCGTATGATATTGCATCCTTGATTAAGGTAACCATTAAGACCACTGACGTGTTGCTGGGACACGAGCATAAAAACCCAGCTGGCGACCTGAGAAGACCAGATAAAGAAGGAGAAAATGTCCCAGTGCCAGGACGGGCAGGTTTAGGTGAGTTATAGGAAGCTTGAATCTCCCCACTCGCTAGGGGTGTATAAGGCCAGCCCTTAGTTGACTGGGGGAGCGCAAGGGCGAGCAGTGGCACCAGGTACTGAGGGGCTAAGACCCGTGGGACGACCCCAACTACAGGTTAGAAGGGGGTGACACCTGACAATAACCACAAGAATTGTGAAATTAAACATATTACAAACGTACACTTTTTCTTTTCTTTTTTCCATTTAACCAGACTCAGCCACAGCAACGCGTGGCGGGTACTGCTTGTACATAAATAAAAATGTAAATGTTCGTTTGTTCAAAATCGCTAATCTCCGAAAGTTGTTCATCGATTGCTTTGAAATTTTCATATAACGTTCCACTTGCATCCGAGCGGGTTTTTATATTCATACTATATAGATTTTACATTTGTGACGGGGAAAAAAACATGCTTTTTTGAAAAACCGTGTTTTTCATGTATTTTTTAAGTGAGGGGAAATCTTCGAAACCTCTTCACCGATTGCTTTGAAATTTTGACACAACGTTGAATTTGAATTAACGTGCATTTTTATATTTCTACTATATACATGCCTCACCTGTGACAGGGGAAAAAACATGTTTTTTTTTTAAACAGCGCTATCTGTTGGACGTAAGAGCAACACACGCTATAATCTCCAAAAGTTCTTCACCAATTGCTTTGAAATTTTGACACAGCGTTCCATTCAAATACGCGCGTGTTTTTATATACCTTCAATATAGATGCCACCCATGTGACAGGTAGATTTTTTTTTTAAAACAGCGCCATCTGTTGCACGTAACAGCAACACACACTACACTAAATATGTTACGATACAATTTCAATGTTTCCGATTGCATTGATAAATTGAATTTTCATAGCTTTCGATTTATTTTCATTTTGATTTAATTATTTTGTGTGACATTGCATTGGAATTCAGCTGTGTTGTTTACCATACCATTCATTTCATAAGTATAAGTATAGATGCCACACCTGTGAAGAAAAACATGCGTTTTTTTATTTAAACAGCGCCATCTGTTGCACGTAAGAGCAACACACGCTATACTAAATATGTTACAATTACATTTCAATGTTTCAGATTGCATGAGAAATTGAATTTTCATATATTTTTATTTATTTTCATTTATATTTAATTATTTTGTGTGACATTACGTTGGAATTGAGCTGTGTTGTTTACCATACCGTTCATTTCGTGAGTATAGTTATTTTTTTAATTTTTCATTTCGTTTTTAATAACTGTTTTTCTAATATTTCAGTGATAGGAACATCAGAAGATGGGGGATGTTGGGGAGGACAAGGGACAGGGGAGGGGGGTAATGGTGGAGAGGACGAGGGAATGTGGGAGTTGGGAATGGTGGGTGACAAAGGGAGATTGGAGTGGTGAATGGTGGGGAGGACAAGGGGACGGGGAAAGGGGGAATAGTAGGGAGGACGAGGGGACGGGGGGAGTGGGAGATGGTAGGGAGGACGAGGGGACGGGGGGAGTGGGAGATGGTAGAGAGGATGAGGGGACGGTGAAGTGGAGAATGGTTAGGAGGACGAGGGGACGGTGGAGTGAGGGATGGTGGAGAGGACAAAGGGACGGGGGAGGGAGGGAATGGTGGGGGAGGACAAAGGGACGGGGGAGGGAGGGAATGGTGGGGAGGACAAAGGGATGAACGGAGTGGGGAATGGTTGGGAGGATGAGGGAATGGGGGAGGGGGCAATGGTGCGGAGGACTGGGTATATATATATATATATATATATATATATATATATATATATATATATATATATATATAATTTTGGGGCATTTCAACACTCCAAAGATCACCACCTCCCAAGAGCACCAGAGCTAGTGAGGGGTCAAATTTACGTTTTTTCATCAAGTCCCTGTAGAATATGGGAATACACTGTGTCTATGCTTAATGCCCAACTCGCCTAAACACGCGAGAGTAGTTATTCAACTATAGAACACTTTCCCACCAGGAGACTCGAACCCTAGCCAGCACAGAAGCCTTCCAGCCACAGGCATGACAGGTAACGCCTTAACCCACTACACCACGCTCAGACCCTTAAAAGAAATTGGCGAGTTGGGCATTAAGCATAGACACAGTGTATTCCCATATTCTACAGGGACTTGATGAAAAAACGTAAATTTGACCCCTCACTAACTCTGGTGCTCTTGGGAGGTGGTGATCTTTGGAGTGTTGAAATGCCCCAAAATTACCATTTCTTTTAAGGGTCTGAGCGTGGTGTAGTGGGTTAAGGCGTTGCTTGTCATGCCTGTGGCTGGAAGGCTTCTGTGCTGGCTAGGGTTCGAGTCTCCTGGTGGGAAAGTGTTCTATAGTTGAATAACTACTCTCGCGTGTTTAGACGAGTTGGGCATTATATATATATATATATATATATATATATATATATATATATATATTTATATATATATATATATATATATATATATATATATATATATATATATATATATATATATATATTAAATATGACCGAAAAAGTAAGATTAATAATTCTAACACGAATTTTCTCGATTTTCCTTCTGTTTCTTTTTACTGGTGATGGTAAATGAAAAATCAATTCTCCAAAATTCCTTTTTATTTCTAGTCTGACGCGACACTTGAGCGCGTTTCGTAAAACTTATTACATTTTCAAAGACTTTAGTTTATCAACACACAACTTATGCCTGAAACAACATTGGCTCTTATACCTGCATTTGGGTGAGGTGATGTAATACCATAGTGGGGTGAAAAACAAACTTTCAACAAAACACAGAACACAGAATACTGGATATAGAAGTTGGGTACAAATAGAACTGCAGAAGGCCTATTGGCCCATATTTCTTGATGTTTCTATATTGGAGCGGAGTCTTGAAGTGGGTAGAATATAGTTGTGCGTTAATTGGCTGTTGATGCTGTGTTGACTTCTTGATGTGTAGTGCCTCGCAGATGTCAAGCCGCCTGCTGTCGCTGTATCTATCATGATTTCTGTGTTGTTTGTTAAGATTTCTCTGGTGATGGTTTGGTTGTGGAAAGAGA
>WNGS01100420.1:0-19206 GCA_020271785.1 Procambarus virginalis
AAAACCCTGTTACAATTTAAAGATTATGTATATCCATTATGGTAAGTGAGAGAAATCAGGATTTATGTTGGATTATGTATGGTATTTGGGACTACGGAATATTATAATTCCGGGACTACGGAATATTATAATTCCTGTAAGTACTGAAATGTGTCAGGTACATGAAAGGAGTTGTGAAGACAATGTTTTAGTTATTTGTTCATCAATTTTAAGTATGTATATTTACTGTTATGACCATTATTGTATTTCTTCTATGGAAAAATTTTGTGTTATTAACTATTGGAGTTTTGAAACATTCTAGATGATGTTCTCTATATATAATTTATATGACCAACATGAATATGATGGTGAATGTGATTGTTGGTTACCACCTTCATTAACTTACGACAGTGATATTTATAATGCCTACGCATTATCTTATCATAGAACACCAGATTTTATATTTTGGTTAAAAACAAAATGCACCTTTAATGGTGAATATCACCCAAGTTTTAATTATTATATCATTTATACAGATATGTTAATAACATTTCAAACTATGCCAACATTTTCATTAGTTCGATTATTTAAAGGAAAAGATGTAATTAATGAAAATCATATGATTGCAACAATCACTAACAATTTGAAATTTGATGTATTGGAAATTGAACTGAATAATTCATTTGAAAAAGATATTAATACACTTCTTGGACAACAATTGGCGACATTTAATGAAATTAATATAAGTAAACGCCAATACTGTCTTCATTGTTCTAAATCTCTAAAGGATGAATATTTTGCTCTAAAACAAGAAATCAATTCTGATGATATGGTACCAGTAAGATTTACACGTTTTAATAATTTTAATTTAATATGTGCTCAATGTGCAAATATCAATGATGAAGAATAACTGTATATTAATATTTTATTTATAAAAAATGTACATTTAAACTGACCATGTATATACAGATATGTTACAACAGGTTGTTGTTAAACTATACCAACTAACTTTCTCTTTTAGTTACCATTATCATAGAACACCAATTTTTATATTTTGAGTTAAAAGCAACAACATCTAAGTCTTAATTATAATATCATATTTACAAGATATGTTAACAACCTTTCTCTGTTATTATTGTTTCCAAACACTACGTCGACTCTTAACAAAAATACACTTTAGAAACATTTTAGGATCCGAGGAAATAACGATATAAGGTACATATTGAGCCATCGTTCTAGTGGTTCCCAGACCCCTACCTTAACCCTGTCATTGAAATAATTATTATGGGGAAATACTAGTCAAGTACAACTATAGACAAGGATCCGGGATATATAAAGAGGGGGAAAGAATAGTGCCCAACCGCTTGGAACATCGCGGTTTAAACGCCGACCCGTAAAAGAAGTTAGCCAGTCGCTTTTAATGACCATGATTGCGACTCACGGTTGTGTTTGTTGCTATTTACTTCAATAACAATATATTCACTCTCTGGGAGAACTTCAGAAGGGCATATAGGTGGTATTTTATTTTTCCAAGTATCAAGTAGATTTGCTCTCAATTTTTCTGAATTGATACTCCCTACATCTTCTGTTAAAATCTTTAAAGATTTTAAATTACGTTTAATACTAATGTCTGCAAATTCAAATGAAAGGTACATATTTTCCAATACACCATTTCGTTCCCAGTCATTCATACTTAAAATAATCTTAACATCTTCAAAATGTTTTAAATTAAAGTTTTCAATTTTTTTTTTTGATGGCCAAGTAATTGAAGCACATTTTATACTAATCATTCCACTAGTTTGAAGATTAATTAATAAGTCGGCAAATGTTTTTCTTACATTTATCGATGAAACATTATCTAATATAAGTAAAAATGAATTTTCCACTAAGTGATACAAGTTGATTGTTGGATTTAAGTCTTGTAAAAATTCCACTTTTATTTTTAAATTATTTCTCCATATGACAATTTTATCCCACACTTGAAATATATTTTTGGGGGCTGCTAGTATTAGCACAGAATATTTTCTGGGGTAGATTTCATATTGCTTTTTCATTGTTTACCTCAAAAAAAAAAAAAGGCAACTGCGCTACCCTTGTTGACAGTTGGGATCTTGAAGAACAAATAGAACCAACATCACCATCATTTTATAATTATCTGAAAATGATAGAAAAAACAATAGTTCTTTGTATATTATAAACTCAGAAATATATATAAAAAGATGTGTTTGAGTAAGTCTTATGTTAATGTCTCTATACTCTAATTATCTCATTTTAACAGTGATCCTAAATTTAACCACAGCAAATGGATCACTCATTATATTAATATTTTTTGCCCACATTTTACATTGTATAATATTTTTACCGGAGAAGAAGTGGGGCATAATATCCATCTATATGTTCCTTTGTTGGACTGTAAATAATTGTCTAGCCAGATAATTAGGTATGTTTTATTGAGCAAAAAACCAGACTCCAAAGACTTATATCATAACTATAGGTCCACTCCAGTCAGCTGCCCAGGGTTCCATAAATATATATTATATATCCTATTTACCTTTTGTAGAACAAAGGTGATTTTTTTTTTAAATTCAAAATCTCATCACAATATGGTATAAATTTTCTAAACTTTGGAGATGGATACCTCTTTTCTTTATATTCTAGTAGGAATTATATTTATTTCTTCCTCAATAAGCTTGTTTGTTGGATTTATAAATATGTCGAGCATTTGTAGAATATAATTGTTTCTAGTTAGAAAATGATTTTTTTAACGTAAACCATAATTAATATAACATATATCAAGAGGTAATTTGCCAATCATCATTACTACTACTACCTACAATCATTATATAATAATCAGAACGAACCTTTTAAAGTGATGCCAATAGCTGAATGAAATGCTTGAGTCTTGAGTCGGGGTCAGGAAGGATGGATGGCAGTGGCGACACTTTCTTCATACTGAGTGGTACCGGATGTGAACTCTTTTTTATATAAGCTCATGGCCGATTGAATATTATACTAAATTCTTTCATCTGCAACCACAGGAGGTGCTGTGCTTTGTTTTGCCCTCAGCCAAAGACGCACATTCCAGGATGGAATGTATATAAGCAGGCAAATTATGGCGGTTTATAGTCCAGTTCATCAGCTCCTTTAATCACAGTAAGACCTGTTCCTGAGTGTAGTCGTATACCAAAAACAAATTTATTTACCATACCATTTGATTCTTTATTAAATAAAAAAATAATGGGAGATGTTATTACTGAATCACAAGTTAAAATTTTAGTTGGTAAATATTTTATTGATATATTAAATTATTCAATTAATCTTTATAATTATAATATAAAGCATATTTATTTGCCAATGTTTGATATGTTAGATAGTGAATTTAATAATATTATATCAGTTATGTTTGACACATATATAGATATATGTCAAAATATTGGGTTTTTAATAATAAATGGAAAATGGGATCATTACCGATGTGAATTTATTCTTGATTTTATTCGAAGACAATTTAATTATTATTTATACAAACTCCTAAAAAGAATTCATATTATCAAATTATATATTATTCTCTTAGAAAATACGTTACGATATCAAGGATGGGCTCTTATGGAATCTATTTGGACTATACAAGGAAAAATACCTTATTCTCTAATTAGAAAACCTATATTGAATGAAAGATGTATTAAACCCATTCTTCTGTCCCATACCGATATATATGACCTAAAAGATAATTTAAGTAATGTATATAATCGATCACCTACTGTAAAATATGTAAATGAAGTAACAAGAATTGTTATTTATAATTTATATAATTTATTTATGAAAAAATTTAAATGTGTAAATTGGTTAGAGACAATTCTTCTCTGTTCGCTCCCAAAACAAAATCTTAAAAGATCAAACTGCCTTCCTAAAACAAAATCTGAAAACAATTTGGAATGTTTAGGGGATATTCTTAGAACTATCGATCTTCATATATATAAAGATGGGGAAGTCTATAAATATAAGAAACGTCACTGATTTATGTATATGTGTGTCGTAAAGTGTGGAAATAATCTATATCATATTTTTTTCTTTTGTCTACAGATTGGCTTCCATCATCATCAACAACTTCATCAAGATGTTGCTGTTAGAAGATTTCATTTGGCAACCACTTTCATGTGAAATTCAACTGTATTTAGATGATGTTTATAGTACACACATATTTAACCTGTGGACAGTTCTTTGTGGTCTTTTTTGGTATTATTCAGGGCTTGGAAAAGTGAGTTTTGTTGCACTTGTTTTTTGCCTAATATGTGAAAGAAACAGAGAAGTTTGCAAGAAGCAAGTTCAATATATGGTTATATATTTCTGCTTAGGAATTGGTATATGTACAATAGATGACACAAATGTCTTATTTTTAGTAGCATGTTTAATTGTTACTTATTTTATGTGGAAATTAATCTATGGAGTAAATGGTTATTATATGGCTTTAAGTATGGGATTAATGTTACTCCTTTGTTTTTATATGAACTGTTATCAGGTTATATTAACTTTATTTTATTTAATTATTCTATTTTACAGTACATATATCATAATAATCAAAGAATTTCCTGAAGGCAACCAAACAGATTTATTTCATGGTTCATTTTTACATTTAATAGTGTTAATGGTACACCCAAAGAAAAAGAAATCCTCTCTACCTAAGTTAGTAAACATTGAAGTTGATTTGGATTACATTCAGTTGCAAGACCTTTCAGCTTCCGAACATATTCGATTCTGGGGACTTCATATATATAATAAATTTTCACCTCAACTCCACCCTGAACTACAAATAGATGGTTATCCACGTTCATCTTTATTTTCTGAAGATGAACGATTATCTTGGCAAGGTAAGATTGCTTATTTCCGACCAAAATCTAATGTCTTAAATTGTGCATCAAAAATAAGATTAGAATATCTTCAAAATATTTGTAAGTATGCTAACAATTGTTATTGGGAGAAGCGCAATTTTATTTTTGGAAATCATATACTTACCAAAGAGGAACTTGATGAAATAATGAGTTTTATAAACCCAAAGGACATTGTGGTGTCTATTTATGCTCGTGGTGGATGGGTTGAGAGTTTTTTGTTGGATCGAGGTGTGAGTATTATTCCAACAGAAAACCTAGAAAGATTAGAGTATATAACTGCAGTTAAATGGTTACCAAACGGGTATATTAGGCATATAGTCAAAGAACCTTATATTATTAAAGAATATTCAAATGCCAATATATTTATAATCAATGAACCAATTGGGAAGTTTTATATGGATATCGTTAGTATACTTAGCAATTTCAAAGGACGACTAGTGATAATGTTTGGTTCCAACTTTCCTCTGGTTATTAAAAGAGTTTTAAATGAAAAATATATTCATGTACAAACATCCAGTGTGCCCATTTTTATTAGGTCTACTGTTCATTTTTATATGAGAATAGACAATAATTAAAAAAATATATAATGAGAATTGATGACATAAATAATGAGAATTGATGACATTAATAATCGTATTTATAATGTATGAGGTAAATATGTTAATAAAAGATGATTCTGACTCTATACATTATAATTAACCACAACATCTCAATCAATAGCAATATTGTTTTATTTTCTTAAAAGATTTGCTTTTTTCAAACTAAATTAATAATCATTTTATATATATATATATATATATATATATATATATATATATATATATATATATATATATATATATATATATATATATATATATATATCTTTATTGTCATTATTATTTCTTTATGTACCCCCAAATATCAATAAAAATTATTAAATAATTCAATATTTTCACCCTTTAATTATTTCTTTTTTTGTAACATACCAAGTAGTTATTAAGGATTTTCAGTGATGCACTTTGTATGCAAAACTAGTCCCATACAGGAGTTTTGCTTAACCTGTACATGCTTTTCATATCCCTGATCTGACCTATTAAACACACTCTTTCCAACCATCTTTGTAGAACAGGTATGGTTGTGGACTTGTGGGGTCGATCATAAAGCATCAAACTCAGGTATACAACTTTGGTGGATAACAGTAACTCCTCTTCTGCCTACAATAAAGTTTGTGGAATGAACTATGGTGCTGGACCATATGGAAACGTAAAGGTGGAAAAGACTGTGTTTAAAAATTATTTAGTCAAGAGACTTCATATAGAGCTCTACAACTTGGTGTCAAAAGGGAAGGCTGAAGGTAATAGAAAGCTAAGTTATGAGACTGTTTTCAAGTTGATTGTTAACGAAACGTCCACAGATGAAAATCCATTAAACGATCACTGTCCTGAGGGTAAAAATCCTTGGAGTTTTTACCAGTAAGATGTCTTTACACAATCGAGTTTGGAATAGCATCCCCAAACACAACAATCGTTCATTGGTTGAGTTCAGAATGGCAGTCTTGAAGATGATGATGATTCAGAAAATAATGGAGTTGAGGAACGTTATTTTGGATCAATTAGAAAATAGTAAAATTTTTTGAATAATAAAAAATAAGTTTTCTCATAATTTTTGTTTTAAAGGTGGTAATGATTGCAATAACCGTATCTTCAATTTTAAATCTTTTAGGAAATGGTGATAAATCTCCACATAAACGAACTGATGAGAAAGAAGGCATAATATGGGAAATTGATAACATATCCATGAACATAATAACATTGAATCTTGGATGATTCATTAAAAGAATCATCATGGTAATATTCATAATAACATGACTTATACATATCTAAAAAATCGGAGAAAACAATTAACACCATTTCGTTACAACTCTTTTTTTCTTTCTGGTGGGGCGTTTCTATACTTACAGGAAGAACTGATCTATAAGAAATTACTCTATTACTTTGACATCTCATAATAGAATACATTATCCAACATAAATCTTGATTCTTGGCACTTAACATTAGTGGATATACAATAGTTATTGAATTGTAACAGGTATTCTTTTTACTGGATAACACGTTTCTAAATGTGATTATTGAAATATCCTTCCTTTTTCCCAAATCATCACCTTCAGTGACCATAGAATCTGGCATAAGTACGTAAATAAGGGATGATTTCTCAAAAGCTCAAACAGTTCGGAATCATTTTTTTCTTGACCAATTCTCGACCAGTTCTTCATTCGTTTTGCCATCATGTCTAGTATGCCTCGTAAGATTTATGTAGTATTGGCCACATAGTTTCGCCATGATATAGGATGCTCTATGCAGAGACAAATCACTTTTTTCATCATCAAGGGGACTATGGAAAGAAGTATGAGAATCCCATATAAGATGATAATAAAGGATTCGAAAAGGCATTTAAGCTGAGTTTAGAATTAAACGACTCCAGCTTTTACACACCCTCGAGCAAATAAGCAGAAGATGGCGATATGGAATTAGTGAAAATATGTATTCTAATAACATATGTGTTAGAGATGCCATCCTTCTTTGTCAGACAATTTACTTCAACTACTCATAGTCTTTATTATAGCAGTATAAAAGCATTTGAAAAATATGTTGTTATAGTTTTTTTCCTTAAAAAAAGTAATTCTGTAATTGATATATATATATATATATATATATATATATATATATATATATATATATATATATATATATATATATATATATATATATATATATAAATGTCGTACCTAGTAGCCAGAACGCACTTCTCAGCCTACTATGCAAGGCCCGATTTGCCTAATAAGCCACGTTTTCCTGAATTAATATATTTTCACTAATTTTTTTCTCGGTAGAAAGATACCTAGACACAAACTAGAACTGTCCTTGGCAGATGACCCAGCATTGATAATAAGTACCGGATATTCCACAAAGATGACAGATAAACGCTGGGCATTGAGGGTATATAAGAAGGGTTCACATCCTGTTCAACTCAGTCACAACCCACTCGCTGCCCACCTCCTGTTACATTCAATTATATACAATACGACCTCTTGCCCAGTAAGTTACACTCAGGGCTCACTATATATATCCTTGAAATGAGAAACTTTTTATAACGACCAGGTTCACCATACCATTAATTTTTATTTATTTTAATATTTGTTTCCTGTTGCAGGTGATGAATACTGTCATACAGTAATAGGAGATTGCACAATGTCACCAAAGTCGAAGACTCTAAAACTAAAACAAGCGCAAGCGGCATATGCTCGCCATATTTATCAACAACAGAAAGCTGCTTCAGCTCAAGAGTTGAGAAAATTCACAGAGACAGTGTTAATAACAGATAGGAAGCTTGAGAAGTACCTTGATGATAATTATGTGTGTGATTGTTTACATGCTAAACTATGTCATACAGTCAAGATATCTGATCGACATGATAATGTAAAAGTGACCAAAAGCTGTAGTCATTGTAAACTTACAGTTACACAAACATTGACTGAAAATCATAAATATCGTGATATTGTAGGTACTTGGCGTAAAGATAGTGAAGAAGTAACATCAGTACTAATGGTGACAGATAAGGAACTTGAAAAGTACTTAGATGATAATGTTTTAAAATTATGTCAAAATTGCTCGCATAATACACTACTTCATACAGTCAAGGTTGATCAACATGATGTGCGAGTGACAGAAAGTTGTAGCCACTGTAATCATACAATTTTACGAGCGTTGATAGGAAATTTCGAGATTCTGAAGACATTAGTATACTTCAACATGATAATTGGCGAAGGATACATGTTCTACAAGAGTATGTGTACCATGAATGGAATGAAATTTGTGTCACCGTTGGTGTATAGCAGGTGGGAGAATCATTTAAGAGATGTGATTAATAAGAGATGGGAAGAAGTGCAAGAAAACACTCGCAGTATAATATTGGACCATTATAAAGAACAGTTAAATATAGACCCCATTGATGGCTTCCTTAACATTGATGTGTCTTTTGACGGATCTAGGAGGCCTTATTCACAAATTGGCATTGCTTTCGTTGTGGAAATGTTAACAGGCATGGTTGTGGACTTCAATGTATTCAGTAAAAAAACCTGCATTCAGTGCCAAATGTTCAAGTGTAGGAAACTGACTAGAGAAATAAACGAGGCTCAGTTTGATAATGAGATGGCTAAACATCTACCACATTGTGAAAAGAATTACCACAGCAGTCCCAAAAATATGGAAGAGGATGCTGCAGTGTTGATGTGGGGTCGATCACCAAGCATCAAACTCAGGTATACAACTTTGGTGGATAACAGTAACTCCTCTTCTGCCTACAATAAAGTTTGTGGAATGAACTACGGTGCTGGACCATATGGAAACGTAAAGGTGGAAAAGACTGTGTTTAAAAATTACTTAGTCGATAGATTTGTTAGAGAGATCTACAACTTGATGTCAAAAAGGAAGGCTGAAGGTAATAGAAAGCTAAGTTCTGAGACTGTTTTCAAGTTGATGCTTCAGTTCAAACGAGAAATTAATAGGGACGATATCAATATAGACTGGAGAAAAATGAAGAGGGCCTGCCTATCCGGACTGTTCCATGAAACGTCCACAGATGAAAATCCATTACACGATCACTGTCCTGAAGGTAAAATTCTTGGTGTTTTTACCAACAAGATGTTTCAAATAAACTGATCCCACGATCACACAAGACCCGACTATCGAATAAGGACGTATTTGAAGTTCGACAGATCTACTACAAGATCTATGATGATCTTGTCTCGGAGGAAAACATGAAAAAGTGTCTGAAGGGAAAGCAAAATGACTCTCTACACAATCGAGTTTGGAATAGAGTCCCAAAAGACAAATTTGTAAGTCGTTCAATGGTTGAGTTCAGCATGGCAGTAACGGCTATCAACCACAACGCGGCCATCAACCACAACGCCGAGTCTTTGGACAGTAGTCTTATTAAAGGTTTACCTCGGCATGATATTACTATCTTAAAGATGATGATGTTTAAGAAACTAATGGAGGACTTCAATGAACGAGTGTTACCTTGAGGAACTATATTTCGGATCAATCATGGCACATTGGATATGAATTCTTTCATTTATATGATTTTCAACATTGAATATAACTAAAATATATCGAATGTATCATTTCATATTTGAATGTAATTTTGTTTTCCCTAATGGCTGCCTTCCAATACAGTATAAAGCACAGCACTATTTCCATTTACTTATTCATGTAATTAGACCACTCCTACACACTCCTTATTAAAATGTATAATGTAAATAAAGAAATAGATAATGAAAATTACTTTATTATAAATATTTATAAAAATATCTTATTTGGTTCAAAACAGACAAATTTAAATGCTTATGGTTCAAAACTGGTCGCCTAAAAAAATTAATACTGTCTGTTGTCTATCACGACTACACAGATTAAGTAAATAGGACTAACAATGATGAAATCGCTACAAACACCATATCTCTCCACTTGCTACTGATTTTTAGTTCAAATAATTCCTAAGGCCATTATTAGCTAAATATTTTCATACATTCAATAGACAGCATCTTACTTTTCAGTGGCCATGTGATAATCAAACAAACAATCGCCAGCTTGCATTCTTGGCCAAAAAAGCAAGTATAATTTTTGCATAATAGGCCAAAATGTTTACACTTAGTCAGAAACGACAGAGTCCTTGTCAACTTAGCTAAGTAAGACGAGAGCCCTGCATAGTAGGCCAAGAAGTGAGTTCTGGCTATTAGGTACGACATATATATATATATATATATATATATATATACATATATATATAGCGTGACGGTGCTCCGAAGCGGTCCGACAAATATATATATATATATATATATATAACGGAATACGATTCACTCCTAAAGACAATAACTATGAAAGTGTTAAACCTCTCCCTGCAAGATGACCAGTGGGACCAAGCAACGCTCCCAGTTAGACTCGGGGGTATAGGTATTCGCAAGGCGACACAGTTAGCATTGCCGGCATTCTTATCCTCGACCAGTGCTACAAGTGAATTAGTGAAGGAAATACTACCAGAATACCTAAGGAACTCCATTGGGATTCGTGATCCCAAATTTGTGGAAGGAGCTGGTCGGTGGGACACACTCGCCAATTCACACACCCGACCAACTTGTCCAAACGACGGTAAACAGGCCAAATGGGATAGCCCCATAGTGGAGAACATCGCCAAAGCATTGCTGGACGTAGCTTCTCAGAAGGACAGAGCGCGTCTCCTAGCTGTGCAAGCCCCCCATGCTGGGGACTTCCTGTTGGCAGTCCCTAATTCCGCCTTGGGCACCCGCCTGGATCATCGGGCCCTAAGTATTGGTGTTGCTCTGCGCCTTGCCGCCCCTATCTCCACCGAGCACCGGTGTATTTGCGGCCAGGCACGGGCAGACCAATACGGCAGCCATGGTCTCATCTGTCGTAAGACACAGGGAAAGATTGCCAGACACGAGGCAGTCAATGACATCATCAAGAGAAGTTTGGCTACAGCTGGGTGTCCAGCACAAAGGGAACCCCAGCTGTGCAGACCTGACAACAGTCAAAAACGCCCAGATGGAGTCACCCTGCAGCCATGGAGGGAAGGTAAACAGGTCGTATGGGATTACACCTGTGCATCTACATTGGCTGATACCTATTTACGTTACAGCTCAGCGGAGGGAGGTGGGGCAGCCACCTTCAGGGAGACCCAGAAAATCCACAAGTACAGAGACCTAGAACTTTGTTACAGGTTCGTGCCGATAGGCTCAGAGACTCTGGGCGCCTGGGGTAAATGTGCACTCAAGTTTTTAAAGGAGGTTGGTGAGGAACTCATTGGGAAAACTAGAGAAACACGAGCAGCCAGTTTCCTATTCCAGCGCCTCAGTGTCGCAGTGCAGAGGGGAAATGCGTGCTGTATCCTGGGTACGCACCCAACCTCCGAGGAGCTGGACGAGGTCTTCGAACGCTGATTGTTTAATTGTTATATATTTGTGTGTGTGTGTGTGTGTTCTCTGTAAACTGTAGCATTGCAATAAAATAAAACAAAACATACAAAAAAATAATAGGGTGATAGGAGAAGAAAAGAATAAAGTATTCAGTGAGAATCCATAAGATCTTCTCTGAATGCTCTTTGTTTTCTTCTTCGAGGATGTGGGTCCCTGCAATTGCACCAGAGGTGGTACCCTAATATATATATATATATATATATATATATATATATATATATATATATATATATATATATATATATATATATATATATATATATATATATATATATATATATATATATATGCATTAATGGGCTTCAGACCAATTCGAAAGCTTCAACTTTTTACAGATACCGCATCCGGTAAGGCTGAGTTCCCCTAATATATTATTTTAGTCATTATTCTATATATGTATGTAGAGTGCATTGTCGTTATGCTGCATACAAACCTAATAACTCCCTTGAGTGTAATTATTTTTCCCGAATCCACTCTAATTTCATGAGTAATAAACGCATAAATATATACTCTTAGGTGGAAATAAGATGATATTAATATTTCAGCGTGTAGCTAGCTACAAGGGAAGCATACTTCATCCCGTGGAATCACGTGTCGCCGAGATAACAGGCACTGAAAGGATTAAACGGGTCATAGAGCAGTTGGACGTATTCTCCATTCAACTTTGGCAACTAAGCCTCCAAATTTTTCAATTTAGTAGTTACCATACTAACCCATGCATTAATTATTTCTGATTTATTCATGAAAATATTATTTCTATATTATATGTAAATTAACATTATAGAATTTACCCCTCCCAAAAGATGTGTAAGGGAATTACTCCTCTTTAAATAGAAGTCTTTACAGTCCACTTCTCCAAATTCTTTTGAATTAATTATTAAATTTATTATTATAAGATCCATAGGTCACAGGTCTCACAGCCCATAAAATTGTTTATGGTCCTCATGAATTTATGAAGGATATTACATGTTGGAGTAAAATCCCCAACATCTGTGATCGTTTCTCTCCTTGTCTCTCTTTCTCAGTCTCTATCCTTCTCTCTCACTGTCTCTGTCTCCTCCCTTCTCTCTCACTGTCCACTTATATTTCTGACTCTTTGTCTTTTGTTCATCTCTGCCGCTGATTCTGCAATTATCTTTGTCTCTCTCCTACTCTCTTTGTTTCTGTCTCTCCTTTTCTCTCTCTCTCTCTTTCTCTCTCTCTCTAATGTCTTCTTTCTCCTTTTTCTCTTGTCTGCTTCTCTTTCTGTCTCTAGCCCTTTGCTTCCCCTATTTCTTTCTCTCTCTCTTTCTTCTCTCTCTCTCTTTTCTCTCTCACCATCTCTCACTCTTTCTTCTCTCTCTCTCTCTCTCTCTTTATTTCGTATCTCTTTCTGTCTCTAGCCAATTGTTCCCCTCCTCGGTCCTTCCATGTGTCTCTGCATCTCTCTCTCCTTTTCTCCCTGTCTGTCTTAATCTTTTTAAATGCAATAAATATAATTAGCAATAATTAATAATTAGAATTAACGTTTTAAAAACCTTTGCTTATAAACCCTATATCATAGCATTTAAAACACGTTTAATTAAAACATTATTACCTCAAGTTTTATACTCGTCTTTACACATTCTCAAGACAAGTGTATAAAATGTAATTTAAAAAATAAAAAAACAATAAAATATGTTTTTTATCACGTTTTAAAAACGAGAAAATGTTTCCTTGAGTAAATATGAAAGTGAGATGAGTAGCTGGATACTGAGGGACAGATGGATGGATTATTGGATAGATAGATGGATATAAACATGGATGGATAGAGGATAGATATATATTGATAGAAAAAATAGTGGTTGGATTGATTATGTTTGGATAGATACATAATCCATCTATCTTCATCCATCTATATATTGATGGATACATAGATGGACAGGTAAATATACAGATAGATATATTGATAAATGAATGGATTGATAGCGATAGATGGTTGAAATAATGGATAGATAGATGGATCGGTAGATGGATAGAAGTATGGACAGATGGATGAACAAATTGATAATAGGGGAGATAAATAGCTAGATTTATGGAGCAATAGATAATTTAATCAAATGTTGTATAGATAGATGGACAGTTAGAGGCTCAGTTAGATGAATAGATAGATGGACAAACAGATGGAAAATAGATGGATTCATAAATTGCTAGATTGATAGGTAGATAGTTGGATAAATAGATATCCATAAGGACATACAGAATGTCTGTGGGAAATATTTCAAATTATAACATAAAAAAACTACCTAATATATATATATATATATATATATATATATATATATATATATATATATATATATATATATATATATATATATAACATATATAACCTAGAAGGGGTACCACCTCTGGTGCAAGTGTAGGGACCCATAGCCTCGGAGAAGAAAATAAAGAGTACTCAGAGAAGACCTTGTGGATCCTCACTGAACACTTTGATATTTTCTTCTCCTACCACCCCTATTCTTTTGGTATGTGTGTATACTTATCTAACTTTATTTGAAAATGTCATTACACAAAAAAGTTACAATATTGATTACATGCATGTTACAAGGCTGCTTGTCACAAGTTGAAAAGCTCCTCCAGCTCCTCAGATGGCGAGCAGGAACCATGGATGCAGTGAGCATTTCCTCTCTGGATTGCCACACTGAGGCGCTGAAAAAGAAAACTGGCAGCTCTAGGGTCTCTAGTTGTTTCGATTAGCTTAGACCCCAACTCCTTCAAAAAGCTAGCAGCACTTTTACCCCAGGCACCAAGTGTCTCTGAGGCAATGGGGACAAAATTGTAGTGGTGCTCAAGGTCTCTGTATTTACGTGACTTGGCTGTTTCCCGGTGATTGGCAGCTTCACCTGCTTGAGTAGCACTGAAGTCAACATAGGTATTGGCTAAAGTTGAGACGCAAGTGTAGTCCCACACCAACTGTCTACCATTCTTCCAGGGGTTCACCGTGATTCCATCTGGGCGACCGACAGGCTCATTAGAGTTGCGGGACATTAGGTAGCGGGGCTCTCTCTCTGCTGGACAGACGGCTGTGGTAAGGCTTCTCTTAATAATGTCATTGACCTCGCCGTGTCTTGCATGCCATCCTCCTGTCCTTTGGTAGAGAAGACCATGCCGTCCGTACCTGTCGGCCTCTGCCTCGCAGCAAATACACCTGTATTTGGTGTGGATTGGGGCAGCGAGACGGAGAGCCACGGCAATTCAGAGGGCCTGCGGTGTGAGACGGGTGCCGGTTGCTGACATTGGGATTGCTAATAGGAAATCACCTGCATGGGGAGCTGCTACTGCTTTGTATATATATATATATAAATATATATATATATATATATATATATATATATATATATATATATATATATATATATATCACTAGATGGCAGGTACCAAGATGGCAGGTACGCACTTATATCCACTGCACTACACTCAGAGCCCCAAAAGAGGTGGGAATTCTGGGGTATTTAACTCCCAGACAACGTATATATATATATATATATATATATATATATATATATATATATATATATATATATATATATATATATATATATATATATATATATATATATATATATATATATAGTAATATACAGCTCTTAGGTTTCGTCCTCTGTTAGGCTTATAAGACTCATCACTAATTATTTCTACTGTAAGTGAGTTGTTATGCGGAAAATTCCTCTGTTATTAAACTATGAAATATAGTAATATTATTACTGGGCTGACGTGACATGTGTGACGTCAGCCAGCTCCACGTGATATATGTGACGTCAGCCAGCTCTAAGTGACGTGTTTGACGTCAGCCAGCAATACGTGACATTTGTGATGTCAGCCAGTCATTCTTAAAAAGGACGAATATCTGGCGAAAATGAACCTCATTCTCTCTGACCAAACTTAATTCCAAAGGGTAACGAAGGACACTACAGCCGAATTGAAAGCAAAAGTCAACAAATTGATCAAAACTGTGAACGCCAAGAAATTAGGACTCCACCTGCCAAAGATTATTGGAGAATACAAACCTGGATGCGCATGTAGAAATGTCAAGACACATAAGCCTGGAAACCCACTTCGGCCAATCATCAGCCAGATACCCACAGCTACGTACAGACTGACAAAGTGACTCAACGGCTTGCTGACTCCTTATGTCCCTTGCGCCTTCAGCCTGAAGTCTCCAAAGGAATTTGTTGACTTACTGCGGGGAACACGGGTCACAGGGATAAGAGCCTCGTTGGACGTAGAATCACTGTTTACCAACGAACCTGTGGATGAAACAATCGGGATGATAGTGGACAGAGTGTATCGTGATCCAGCTTGTACTCCTCTTGACATACCAGAAAGCATTCTAAGGAAACTACTCCAAGCTTGTACTAAAGAGGCGCCCTTCTTGAGCCTGGATGGGCACATGTATAAGCAAGTAGATGTGGTCGCCATGGGTTCTCCCCTAGGTGTCCTGTTTGCGAACTTCTACATGGGTACCATCGAACAGAAGGTCTTAGTCGATATGAACTTGAAACCGGCCATATACTGCAGGTATGTTGACGACATTTTTACACAGGTACCTGATGTCAGACATCTGCAGGAGCTGAAGGAGGCGTTTGAGCAGAATTCTGTGTTATGTTTCACTTACGAGATGGAGAAGGATGGGAAACTACCTTTTCTAGATGTAACAGTCATGGAAAGGAGCGGTGGTTTCCACACTGCAGTCTACACTAAGGAAACAAACATAGGAATGTGCCTCAGTGCCATCAGTGATTGCCCAGACAGGTACAAGAGGAGTGTTGTTAATAATGTCGACCGTGCGCTCAGCCATTGCTCAGGATGGAAGCAAGTCGATGAAGAACTCTGTAGGGTAAGGCAGGTCCTAGTCAACAACGGCTTCTCCAATGGTTTCGTTGAAGACATCATAAGAAGGAAGGTGAAACACCATGCAACCTCTGAAGAGACAACTAACACAACACCTGTACCCCCTATTAGACTATTTTACAGGAACTTCTTTTCCACAGCTCACAAAACCGAGGAAAGGGTCCTGAAAGATATTGCTATTAGAAACGTTATCCCTACAGACAAAAATCAGAAGATACAATTGACGATATACTATAAAACCAAGAAAATTGCCTACCTACTCTTGAGAAACTCTCCAGACACAAAGCAGAACGCTTTAAAGAGACCAATGTCGTCTATGCCTTCAAATGCCCACTTGGGGACTGTAAGCCTCAAAGAACTCAGTATATAGGCAAGACAACAACATCTCTTTCCAGGTGATTAACGATGCATAAGCAACAGGGCTCTATCAAGGAACATATAATCTCTTCCCACAACCAGACCATCACCAGAGAAGTCTTAACAAAAAACACGGAAATCATCGATAGATACAGCATAAGCAGGCGGCTTGATATCTGCGAGGCACTACACATTAAGAAGTCAACACCAGCAATCAACAGCCAATTAATGCACAATTATATTCTACCTGCTTCAAGACTCCGCTCCAATATAGAAGCATCAAGAAATATGGGCCAATAAGCACTCTGCAGTTACCTCCATTCTTCCCTTTAGCTTATACCCTGTTGTTTCGTGTTCTGGCTTGTGTTGACAGTTTATTTTCACCTCATCCAAAACTATTGTAACATTTCACCTCACCGAAATGCAGGTATAAAATGAAAGCTGTTTAAACTCTGTTTAGTGTTAGATGTGTGTTTGTAACCTAAAGTCTTTGAAAATGTAATAAGTTATTACGACACGCGTTCTAGCGTCGCGTCATACTAGAAATAAAATGAATTTTGGAGAACTGATTTTTCAATTACCACCGACAGTGAAAAGAAACATAAGAAATATAGAGAAAATTCGTTTTAGAATTATTAATCTTACTTTTTCGGTCATATTTAATAATATATGTCTACACGAAAGACTGCTACCAAAATATACTTATATATATATATATATTATATATATATATATATATATATATATATATATATATATATATATATATATATATATATATATATATATATTTTTTTTTTTTTTTTATTAAACATGGAAGGGAGTACCACCTCTGGCTGGAAGAAGGGGGACCCATAGCCTCGGAGGAAATCACACATAACGCATTGGAGGGAATGTGGGTCCCCTCCAATACAGTTTCTGTGTGCTTTTCTCCTACCACCCCCTTCCTTTTTTTTTTTCTATGCTTTATTGTGTATTTAAAGGTTACAAAACATACAAGACAAATGCCAAAAGGTTATGGATCTCTTGAAGCTCCTCCGCTTCCGGACAGGAACCGAGGACGCAGCAAGCATTTCCCCTCGGATCGCACACTGAGGCGCTGAAACAAAAAACTGCAAGCCCTGGGTCTCTGGTGACGTCAATGAGCTTGGAACCCAATTCCTGAGAAATCCCAAGCACTCTTGCCCAGGGCCATGCGTCTCAGACGCTATGGGAACAAAGAGGTATTGACTGCCAGTCGCCTGTATTTGAGAGATTTTGCTGTTTCCTGTGTTTGGCTGCCCCACCTGCTTGATCAGCTCCGAAGTGTACATAGGTGTCAGCCAGGGTGGATACACATGTGTAGTCCACACCAACTGTCTACCCTCCTTCCATGAGTATTGGTGATGCCATCAGGCGAAGTGCGGGGAAATCCGGGTTTTGGACCCCTAGGATGCGAGGTTCTCTCTCCGCTGGGCACTTAGCTGAGACGAGGCTTCTCTTGATGATGTCATTGACCTCGTTGTGTCTTGCATGCCAGCCCTTTGTGCTTATATATATATATATATACTATATATATATATATATATATATATATATTATATATATATATATATATATAATATATATATACTAGCTATACCGGCCACGGATTGCTGTGGCTCAATCTGTGAACAATCTTTCCTGTCCCACAGTCCTCCCATCGCTCCGCCCTACCCCATTCCTTAGTCCACCCAACTATTCCGCACTCCTCCGGCTTCTCGTCCTCCCAACCATTCTCCCCCCCCCACCCCCTCGTCCTTCACACATTTCTCCCCCTCCCCATCCCTTTGTTTTTCCACCATCCCCTCACTCCACCGTCCTTTGTCGTCCCCGCTATTCCCCATTCCAATCCCCTCGTCCTCCCAACAATTCTCCCACTCCTCCCCCATCCTCGTTCTTCCTACCAATACCCCCTCCCCTATCCCTCTACCTCCCTCACCATTCCCACTCCTGTCTTCTTGTCCTTCCCACCATTATTTATTCCACCCTCCCCTCGTCCCCACCATCCCCCAACTCCCCCGTCCCCTATTCCTCCCCCCATTCCTACTCTGCCCC
>WNGS01100422.1:2500-14770 GCA_020271785.1 Procambarus virginalis
CGCCATATGATGATAGAGTGCAATTACGGCAATATTGCAACTTTATAGGAAATCGTTAAATCATAAATAAATATATCTTGGTTCTTATATTTGAAATATTGTTACATTCAACGTTTGAAAACAAAGTTTTTATCTGTATTTTTAATAAAATATAAAACATTAATGTTTATCAACTCATCTCTGTTAGTTTAGTTCATTTACTATGCAGCCCATACCCATCTTGTGGGCGGTAGTGGAAAGGGTTACAGAGGCACATAATGGGCTGAGGGACTGACGTGCTTATCTCTGAAGCTAGACACAGATACAATGAAATAATCAATGATGGAGTCAGAGTCTGTCTGCTGTGGATTCCTTCCCATATTGGTCTCCGGATGCATGATAGAACTGATGAATTGGCCAAGACTTTTGCTCGTAAAGAGGGAATTGATTACCAACTTGGACTGCCTTGAGCAGCCTGAGGGCAGCAATATCCCAGGAACATCAACTAAATTTCGGAGACTTGAGGCAAAGTGAAATTCGCACCAGTTACCCCATCTATCATCATTCTATTATGCAGGAGGTACCACAAGTATATGAGTTATCCAATAATGCTAGCAGATTTCTAGAAGTTACCACTGTTAGACTTTGGCTCGGCTACAAGTACTACTGGGAATTTGTAACATCTGCTGATGTAGATTTGACTAAATGTAAACTCTGTCAGCAGAACTATTCGCATACTTTGCGTCATTATATAATGGAATGTGAAAAAAATCGCGGAATTTAGAGATAACACCATCAATAGTGTCCCAGAAATGTGTAAGTACTTCATTCATATTGATGTGCTGCCCGAAATCTTAGCAAAGTATCCAAAATTTGCTTACTGTAAGTTATGCATGCACATGACTGTAAAGCTGCCGCCCAGTTGGGTTGGTGTGGAGCAAGACTAGTAACTGTGCGACTCCTCATAGATGTAAAGTGCCTTGTATAGTGACTGTTGTGAGCCTCTTGTTGAATCACTTGTGACACAAAAGATTACTGATGTGTGTATTTGTGTCGGTGATTAAATATGTATGTGTATGTATATTTGTATACGTATGTATATGTACATGTATGCATAAGTATGTGTACATTAATAATTTTGTAACTAGCGTCAAAAGATTGTTATTTGCTTAGCTAAACGAACTAGAGGGTTCAGTTCCTGAACCGATTATGTGCCTCTGTAATCCTTTACACCACCGCCCACGGGATGGGTATTATGGGGTGCATAATAAAGAAAGAAAATGAATGGACCGAACCCCACAATTCATTTAGCTGAGCAAGTTACAATCTTGATGAGCTAGTTACAAAATTCACTATAAGTCGTCACATCATAATTGGGTTCGAGATCGACCACAAGTAGTGCATTACATAATTTATCAGTATTGTGCAGCATGTGATCCCCGCCTGGCTGGATACTGATACCTAGGTAGTTTTCATGTGTCCGGACACCGGCGATAAGGTGGTATTATTTATTTAACTTAAGAGATATTTATTTTTAAATGTTGTCACATTAACGGCTACATCTTCCTTTCTTCTGACATATAGATTTTTAAGATTAATTAAAATATATGGAAACTAATTATACAATTTATTGGCTGGTGTGCAGGGCTTCACACTCTCAGAACTAGCCATCAAGTAACTATCAAAAAGCATATATCTTCGTTTTCACTTCAGTTATATTTATGACAAAGGATTTTAAATGTAGCCTATATTTCTACCTTTGTGATGACATAAATACTTTCGTTAATTACAATATCTAGATCAAACTAACATTGATTTTCAAAAGGTTGTATATTTTCCATCAATTGAGAGCATCAGCAAAGAAGCCTTCTTTAAAATATGAATATCTTTCCTCACCCAATAAGATCTAATCTCTGAATAAAACGCAAAAAACGACTTGATTGTAACCTATCCACCGCTGCCCATTGGATGGGGGAGAGGGGGTTATGTGTAGGATAAACATATCAATTGTGACACTATAGCCCTCCATATATGTCAGTTGCTTAAATTATAAACTGTACTTGTGGTCGGTCTCGAGCCCATTGTTGATGTGACAATGTGCATTGACTTTTGTAACTAGCTTATCAAAATTATAACTTGCTTGGCTATATGAATTGTGGGGCTCATTCCCTGTGTCCATTATGTGCCTCTGTAACACTCCACTATCGCCCATAGGATGGGTATGGGGTGCATAATAAATGAACTAAACTAAGCTCTGCCTTTTTGATAACATATACAATTATAAGCTTTATTTGTGAATCTTAATTAAACAATATATCACAGAGCCTGTAGGGTTCGTTGAGATGAGCGAAGAGACATGGGAGATTTTACATAAGAACAGTACATGGTAGTTTAAGTAGCGAACGTATGTCAACGAATAACGAGTATTTCTGTGGTTGGAAGAAAACGCTCACGGAGTGGGGGACTTATTTTAATTTTAAAATAATAATAATTAATTATTTAATAAATAAATAATTAATTAATAATACAATCATAAAAGATTAAATTAGATAATCCTTAACTGAAGAAGCATAATAGCTCAATATAACAAATAGGTAAATAGAGCTGAATTAATTATGGTGACTAATGAAGATTAGTGAAAGCCATAAATTAATATACAGAAGTAGAATTAATGTAATCAAATACATTGAAGAGACATCTCTAATTTAAAGTTGCCTGAGCATTTACGGTAATTGTAAAGCTTGGTATTCTTGGCTTGTCACTTTGGGGGTTCCGACGGAGCACCCCCCTTTGGGGGTTCCGACGGAGCACCGGGAGGAGGGTGGGAGTTTTGTGGTGTACCTGCAGGGCGGAGGCGAGCCAGAGGCGCCGCGCCTGCGCTCCCAAGTACCCCGCTCTACGCGCGCCGCTTAGTCGTTTAGACAGTGGAGCACGGTAATGCGTATCCTTCCCCACAGAATTTCACCGCTTTTATGATAAAAGCAGTGACTATTTCTGTGGTTGGAAGAAAACGCTCACGGAGTGGGGGACTTATTTTAATTTTAAAATAATAATAATTAATTATTTAATAAATAAATAATTAATTAATAATACAATCATAAAAGATTAAATTAGATAATCCTTAACTGAAGAAGCATAATAGCTCAATATAACAAATAGGTAAATAGAGCTGAATTAATTATGGTGACTAATGAAGATTAGTGAAAGGCATAAATTAATATACAGAAGTAGAATTAATGTAATCAAATACATTGAAGAGACATCTCTAATTTAAAGTTGCCTGAGCATTTACGGTAATTGTAAAGCTTGGTATTCTTGGCTTGTCACTTTGGGGGTTCCGACGGAGCACCCCCAATCCCGTGAGGGCCAGCTGCGCGGAACCCCCACCCCCGAGTATATATAACAAACTATTGTCCTATGAAGTCGATTTAACTTCCAAACATATATTTTTTAATAAATGTTAAATGTTTTCTGGCTAGTTATGTTAGATTTTATTAAAAATACGTATTCTACTTGTTAACATTATTTCTGTGGTTGGAAGAAAACGCTCACGGAGTGGGGGACTTATTTTAATTTTAAAATAATAATTAATTATTTAATTCAACGCCGACCTCGTGTTGACGCCGTCCTTGTCCTCTTCTTCACCTCGGGTGGGTGGGGGGCCAGCGTCTCCGTACTGCGGATAGTGGCAAAATGAGCGGGCGGCCATAGCAAGATAATAAGTGAAACTAGGCTTAGGCATGCAAATAAGTGCTGGAAGAGCTGTGTCGCCGCCTTGACGTGCGGCTCCTTGCTCTTGACCGTGGTCGGCCCTGCTTTTGCCCGAAACGCATTGCGTAATAGTGGCTTTAGGCATTGTATGTACTAGCTCTATCTATAAATTGATCCACTTATGTAAAATCTCTCTATGTATGTACCTTTCCTGAATAAACATATTTATTTAAACATATTTATTTATTTATATTTATTTTATAAGTAACTTTTGAAGCGAAAAAAAAAAAACCACAGAACCAAAGTACAATAAATAACTGTAAAATAAATAAAGTAAGTAAACTCGGGGAACTACAATGAAAGTATAAATAAACCTTAATTAGTTAAGGAAAACTATAAAATAAACTAAGTGAGCCGACAATGAATAATGAACTAACAATTAAAGAAGTAAAACTGAGAAGAAAAACCAGGACAAACTAAAATTAAAATGGCAAGGGCATAAGAAGTAAGTAGAATAAACGTAAGAACGGAGGGAAAAGTAAACGCATAAATGCGTCCCGAGCGTAAGTATAAGCGAAAGGAAATTAAATAAAGTAAAAAGGGAACGAAGTGTAACAGTAAAACGGGGGAAGGACATAAGAAACTTAACGAGATAAGAGTAGCCTGGAGCAAAAGTAGGCGGAAGCACAGGACCAGAAATAAGTAAATAAAATAAAGTAAATAAAATAAAGTAAATAACTCTGGAAACTAAATAAATTTATAAATAAACCTTAAGTAGTTAAAACTGCAAACAAGACAAAATACATTAATTAAGTAAAGAACTAAAATAAATGTAGAAATAAACTAAAATTAAAAGCCTGAACATAAGAAACTAACAGCAAAACAGGTAAGGGCATAAGAAGTAAATAGAGTAAAACGGAATGATAAATAAATAAACGCAGAAGAGGGTAGCGGCTAGCAGAAATAAAGGCAAAAGTAAATTAAATAAAGGAAAAGGAACATAGTAAGCAACACAGAACCGGAAAATAATAAATAAAATAAATAATGTGCACATAAAATACAGTAAATAAACACGGGAACTAGATAAATTTATAAAAGACCCTTAAATAGTTAAAACTCCCAAAAAAAACCATCAAGTTAGACAAAAGGAACTAAAATGAATATAGTAACTAACAAAGTTACTGACTAGCCGGGGAAACCGGCAAAAGAGGCGTTGACACAGAAGCGGAAATAAGTAAAATACACAATGTGACACATAAAATAAATAACTTAAAAGCGGGAAACTAAATAAATTTAACTAGACCTTAACTAGTAGAACTTAAATTAGGCAAAACCTAATTAAACAGATTTAAAAAGAGAGCGAAAGAAAACCTTAGAATTAAAATTAACCTGTACGTAAGAAACTAAATAAAATAAAAGATAAGGGCGAAAGAGAAGTACAGTAGAATAATAAACAGAAGCGGAAATAATTAAAATAAACAAAGTGACACATAAAATTAAATAACTTAAATGCGGGAAACTAAATAAATTTAACTAAACCTTAACTAGTATAACTTAAAATGGAACTACAATGAAAGACAAATAAACCTAATTAGTTATGGAAATCTATAAAATAAACCAAGCGATCCGACAATGAGTAATGAACTAAAATTTAAAGAAGTAAAACTGAAATAAACCCGTACAAACTAAAATTAAAATGGAAAGGGCATAAGAAGTAAGTAGAAAAAACGTAAGAACGGAGTGAATAAACGCATAAATGCGTCCCGAGCGGAAGTAAAAGCGAAAGGAATTAAATAAATTAAAAAGGGAACGAAGTGTAACAGTAAAACGGGGGAAGGACAAAGAAACTTGACGAAATAAGGGTAGCCTGGAAAGCAAAAAGTAGGCGGTAGCACAGGACCAGAAAAAGTAAGTAAAATAAAGTAAATAAATTAAAGTAAATAACTCTGGAAACTAAAATAAATTTATAAATAAACCTTAAGTAGTTAAAACTGCAAACAAGACAAAAGTATAAGCGAAAGGAAATTAAATAAGTGAAAAGGGAACGAAGTGTAACAGAAAACGGGGGAAGGACATAAGAAACTTAACGAGATAAGAGTAGCCTGGAAAGCAAAAAAGAGGTGGTACACAGGACCAGAATAAGTAAAATAAAATAAAGTAAATAAATTAAAGTAAATAACTCTGGAACTAAAATAAATTTATAAATAAACCTTAAGTAGTTAAAACTGCAAACAAGACAAAACATTAATTAAGTAAAGTACTAAAATAAATGTAGAAATAAACTAAAATTAAAAGCCCGAACATAAGAAACAACAGCAAAACGGGGAAGGGCATAAGAAGTAAATAGAGTAAAACGAAATGATAAATAAATAAACGCAGAAGAGGGTAGCAGGCTAGCAGAAATAAAGGCAAAAGTAAATAAATAAAGGAAAGGAACATAGTAAGCAAACACAGAACCGGGAAATAAGTAAATAAAATAAATAATGTGCACAATAAATTACAGAACATAAACACGGGAACTAGATAAATTTATAAATGACCCTTAAATAGTTTAAACTTCCAAATAAACATCAAGTTAGAAAAAAAGGAACTAAATGAATATAGTAACTAAATACAAAGTTACTGACTAGCCGGGGAAAACGGCAAGGAGGCGTTGACACAGAAGCGGACTGTAAAATACACAATGTGACACATAAATAACTTAAGTGCGGGAAACTAAATAAAGTTAGCTAGACCTTAACTAGAGAACTTAAATTAGGCAAAACATAAATAACAGCAATAAATAGAGAGCGAAAGAAACCTTAGAATTAAAAAACCTGTACGTAAGAAAACTAAATAAATAAAAGATAAGGGCGAAAGAGAAGTACAGTAGAATAAAACAGAAGCGGAAATAATTAAAATAACCAAAGTGACATAAAATAAATAACTTAAATGCGGGAAACTAAATAAACTTAACTAAACCTTAACTAGTATAACTTTAAAATAGGCAAAACATAAATAAACAAAATTAATTAGAGAGCGAAAGAAACCTTAGAATAAATTAACCTGTATGTAAGAAAACTAATAAAATAAGGATAAGGGCGAAAGAAGTAGGAGTATAATAAACGTACAAAACGGAGTGAATAAGTAAAAGCAAAGCGGGAGCGGACGAGCAGAAATAAAGGCAGAAAATCAAGTAAATAATGAAGAGTAACAGAAACAGGCAGAGGACAAAGTAAACTTGACAAACTAAAGAATAGGCGGAGAAAGCGAAAGTGGCGTAACACGGAACGAGAAATAAGAGAATAAAATAATGCGTAAAATTATAAAGGAAATAAACTCTGTAAACTAAAACTTTAAAGAAAACATAATTAAATAACTCAAACAAATTAAACAATAACAAAGTAAAGTACTAAAATTAAATAAAATAAATAAACTAATTATAAGCCCAGACAAAAGTACCCAAAATGGAAATGAGATGCAGAGACAGCGTGCAAAGCAGGAAACCAATAAATGGGGCAGGAGCCGAAAGAGGGCATAAGGGAAAAAAAAATTAATGCAAAAGCGGACACAAAAAGTAAACAATTACAAATAACACAGCAATGAACGTAGCAATAAGTGAAAACTGAGGGCAGACCGTGACAAAATAAGAGGAAGTAAAGCACCAACACCGAAGAGGGAGCGAGAGCGGACCCCAGGCAACGAAAACACGATACTTCCTTCAGAAGCGGGCGTAGGGAAGGCACAAACGAACGTCCTCTCCTCCGCGCAGAGCGGAGGCCGACTGCACCCCTAAGGACAGGGTGGTGACGAAGTGAAGCACCAGTGATGGAGGCGGGGGAGGAGCGCCAAGCTACCACTCCTAGCTGCAGAGCCCAGCCTGAGAGCCTCCCATCGTCCCCTGCTGTATACGACCGTCCTAGGTGGCTGCTGCTGGATCGTCAGCTTGCCCCCAAAGCTGGAACAGCAGCAGCTGGCCCGCCAGTGTAGGCAGCTGGAGGAGCGCCATGCTTCCACTCCTAAGCCGGAGAGCCCAGCAGGGGCCCCCCCCCCCCCTCGTCCCCTGCTGTAGGCGGCCGCCTAGGCATCTGCTGCTGGATCGTCAGCTTGCCCCCAAAGCTGTAGGGGGCCACGGGGGGCCCGCCCGCCCCCCCGTGGCCCCTACAGCTTGGGGGCAAGCTGACGATCCAGCAGCAGATGCCTAGGCGGCCGCCTACAGCAGGGACGAGGGGGGGGGGGGCCCCTGCTGGGCTCTCCGGCTTAGGAGTGGAAGCATGGCGCTCCTCCAGCTGCCTACACTGGCGGGCCAGCTGCTGCTGTTCCAGCTTTGGGGGCAAGCTGACGATCCAGCAGCAGCCACCTAGGACGGTCGTATACAGCAGGGGACGATGGGAGGCTCTCAGGCTGGGCTCTGCAGCTAGGAGTGGTAGCTTGGCGCTCCTCCCCCCGCCTCCATCACTGGTGCTTCACTTCGTCACCACCCTGTCCTTAGGGGTGCAGTCGGCCTCCGCTCTGCGCCGGAGGAGAGGACGTTCGTTTGTGCCTTCCCTACGCCCGCTTCTGAAGGAAGTATCGTGTTTTCGTTGCCTGGGGTCCGCTCTCGCTCCCTCTTCGGTGTTGGTGCTTTACCTTTCCTCTTATTTTGTCACGGTCTGCCCTCAGTTTTCACTTATTGCTACGTTCATTGCTGTGTTATTTGTAATTGTTTACTTTTTGTGTCCGCTTTTGCATTAATTTTTTTTTTTCCCTTATGCCCTCTTTCGGCTCCTGCCCCATTTATTTGTTTCTCCTGCTTTGCACGCTGTCTCTGCTTCTCATTTCCATTTTGGGTACTTTTGTCTGGGCTTATAATTAGTTTATTTACTTTATTTAATTTTAGTACTTTACTTTGTTATTGTTTAATTTGTTTGAGTTATTTAATTATGTTTTCTTTAAAGTTTTAGTTTACAGAGTTTATTTCCTTTATAATTTTACGCATTATTTTATTCTCTTATTTCTCGTTCCGTGTTACGCCACTTTCGCTTTCTCCGCCTATTCTTTAGTTTGTCAAGTTTACTTTGTCCTCTGCCTGTTTCTGTTACTCTTCATTTATTTACTTGATTTTCTGCCTTTATTTCTGCTCGTCCGCTCCCGCTTTGCTTTTACTTATTCACTCCGTTTTGTACGTTTTTTATACTCCTACTTCTTTCGCCCTTATCCTTATTTTATTAGTTTTCTTACATACAGGTTAATTTTATTCTAAGGTTTCTTTCGCTCTCTAATTAATTTTGTTTATTTATGTTTTGCCTATTTTAAAGTTATACTAGTTAAGGTTTAGTTAAGTTTATTTAGTTTCCCGCATTTAAGTTATTTATTTTATGTCACTTTGGTTATTTTAATTATTTCCGCTTCTGTTTATTCTACTGTACTTCTCTTTCGCCCTTATCTTTTATTTTATTTAGTTTTCTTACGTACAGGTTTTTTAATTCTAAGGTTTCTTTCGCTCTCTATTTATTGCTGTTATTTATGTTTTGCCTAATTTAAGTTCTCTAGTTAAGGTCTAGCTAACTTTATTTAGTTTCCCGCACTTAAGTTATTTTATGTGTCACATTGTGTATTTTACAGTCCGCTTCTGTGTCAACGCCTCCTTGCCGGTTTCCCCGGCTAGTCAGTAACTTTGTATTTAGTTACTATATTCATTTAGTTCCTTTTGTCTAACTTGATGTTTATTTGGAAGTTTAAACTATTTAAGGGTCATTTATAAATTTATCTAGTTCCCGTGTTTATGTTCTGTAATTTATTGTGCACATTATTTATTTTATTTACTTATTTTCCCGGTTCTGTGTTTGCTTACTATGTTCCTTTCCTTTATTTATTTACTTTTGCCTTTATTTCTGCTAGCCTGCTACCCTCTTCTGCGTTTATTTATTTATCATTTCGTTTTACTCTATTTACTTCTTATGCCCTTCCCCGTTTTGCTGTTGTTTCTTATGTTCGGGCTTTTAATTTTAGTTTATTTCTACATTTATTTTAGTACTTTACTTAATTAATGTTTTGTCTTGTTTGCAGTTTTAACTACTTAAGGTTTATTTATAAATTTATTTTAGTTCCCAGAGTTATTTACTTTAATTTATTTACTTTATTTTATTTTACTTATTCTGGTCCTGTGTACCACCTCTTTTTTGCTTTCCAGGCTACTCTTATCTCGTTAAGTTTCTTATGTCCTTCCCCCGTTTTCTGTTACACTTCGTTCCCTTTTCACTTATTTAATTTCCTTTCGCTTATACTTTTGTCTTGTTTGCAGTTTTAACTACTTAAGGTTTATTTATAAATTTATTTTAGTTTCCAGAGTTATTTACTTTAATTTATTTACTTTATTTTACTTACTTTTTCTGGTCCTGTGCTACCGCCTACTTTTTGCTTTCCAGGCTACCCTTATTTCGTCAAGTTTCTTTGTCCTTCCCCCGTTTTACTGTTACACTTCGTTCCCTTTTTAATTTATTTAATTTCCTTTCGCTTTTACTTCCGCTCGGGACGCATTTATGCGTTTATTCACTCCGTTCTTACGTTTTTTCTACTTACTTCTTATGCCCTTTCCATTTTAATTTTAGTTTGTACGGGTTTTATTTCAGTTTTACTTCTTTAAATTTTAGTTCATTACTCATTGTCGGATCGCTTAGTTTATTTTATAGATTTCCATAACTAATTAAGGTTTATTTGTACTTTCATTGTAGTTCCATTTTAAGTTATACTAGTTAAGGTTAGTTAAATTTATTTAGTTTCCCGCATTTAAGTTATTTAATTTTATGTGTCACTTTGTTTATTTTAATTATTTCCGCTTCTGTTTATTATTCTACTGTACTTCTCTTTCGCCCTTATCTTTTATTTTATTTAGTTTCTTACGTACAGGTTAATTTTAATTCTAAGGTTTCTTTCGCTCTCTTTTAAATCTGTTTAATTAGGTTTTGCCTAATTTAAGTTTACTAGTTAAGGTCTAGTTAAATTTATTTAGTTTCCCGCTTTTAAGTTATTTATTTTATGTGTCACATTGTGTATTTTACTTATTTCCGCTTCTGTGTCAACGCCTCTTTTGCCGGTTTCCCCGGCTAGTCAGTAACTTTGTTAGTTACTATATTCATTTTAGTTCCTTTTGTCTAACTTGATGGTTTTTTTGGAGTTTTAACTATTTAAGGGTCTTTTATAAATTTATCTAGTTCCCGTGTTTATTTACTGTATTTTATGTGCACATTATTTATTTTATTTATTATTTTCCGGTTCTGTGTTGCTTACTATGTTCCTTTTCCTTTATTTAATTTACTTTTGCCTTTATTTCTGCTAGCCGCTACCCTCTTCTGCGTTTATTTATTTATCATTCCGTTTTACTCTATTTACTTCTTATGCCCTTACCTGTTTTGCTGTTAGTTTCTTATGTTCAGGCTTTTAATTTTAGTTTATTTCTACATTTATTTTAGTTCTTTACTTAATTAATGTATTTTGTCTTGTTTGCAGTTTTAACTACTTAAGGTTTATTTATAAATTTATTTTAGTTTCCAGAGTTATTTACTTTATTTATTTACTTTATTTTATTTACTTATTTCTGGTCCTGTGCTTCCGCCTACTTTTGCTCCAGGCTACTCTTATCTCGTTAAGTTTCTTATGTCCTTCCCCGTTTTACTGTTACACTTCGTTCCCTTTTTACTTTATTTAATTTCCTTTCGCTTATACTTACGCTCGGGACGCATTTATGCGTTTACTTTTCCCTCCGTTCTTACGTTTATTCTACTTACTTCTTATGCCCTTGCCATTTTAATTTTAGTTTGTCCTGGTTTTCTTCTCAGTTTTACTTCTTTAATTGTTAGTTCATTATTCATTGTCGGCTCACTTAGTTTATTTTATAGTTTTCCTTAACTAATTAAGGTTTATTTATACTTTCATTGTAGTTCCCCGAGTTTACTTACTTTATTTATTTTACAGTTATTATTGTACTTTGGTTCTGTGGTTTTTTTTTTTTCGCTTCAAAGTTACTTATAAAATAAATATAATAAATAAATATGTTTAAATAAAATATGTTTATTCAGGAAAGGTACATACATAGAGAGATTTTACATAAGTGGATCAATTTATAGATAGAGCTAGTACATACAATGCCTAAAGCCACTATTACGCAATGCGTTTCGGGCAAAAGCAGGGCCGACCACGGTCAAGAGCAGGAGCCGCACGTCAAGGCGGCGACACAGCTCTTCCAGCACTTATTTGCATGCCTAAGCCTAGTTTCACTTATTATCTTGCTATGGCCGCCCGCTCATTTTGCCACTATCCGCAGTACGGAGACGCTGGCCCCCCACCCACCCGAGGTGAAGAAGAGGACAAGGACGGCGTCAACACGAGGTCGGCGTTGAATTAAATAATTAATTATTATTTTAAATTAAAATAAGTCCCCCACTCCGTGAGCGTTTTCTTCCAACCACAGAAATAATGTTAACAAGTAGAATACGTATTTTAATAAAATCTAACATAACTAGCCAGAAAACATTTAACATTTATTAAAAATATATGTTTGGAAGTTAAATCGACTTCATAGGACAATAGTTTGTTATATATACTCGGGGGTGGGGGTTCCGC
>WNGS01100453.1:0-11746 GCA_020271785.1 Procambarus virginalis
AAGGACTTTTTTCTCGATAGTACCCAAGTAGAAGCTTGCAAACAGGACACCTAGAGGGAGAACCCATGGCGGACCCCATCTACTTGCTATACATGTGCCCATCCGGGCCTAAGAAGGGTGCCTCTTTAGTACAGCTTGGAGGTAGGTTCCTCAGCATATTTTACGGCCTATGTCAAGAGGAGTACAGGCCGGATCACGATACACTCGTGTCCACTATCAACCCGATTGTTTCCTCCACATGGAGCGTGAGTGACAGTGATTTCTACGTCCAACAAGGCCCTTATCCCTGTGGCCTGTGTTCCCCCGCAGTAAGTCAAAAATTCCTGCTGGGAGACTTCAGACTGACGGCGCAAGGGACATAAGGATTCCAGTAAGCCGTGAGTCGTTTCGCCAGCCTGTACGTGGGTGTCGGTATCTGGCTGATGATTGGATCCGAAGGGGGTTTCCAGGCTGGTGTTGTCTGACAATTTCCATAAATTTCCCTTTCCTTGACATCGCCAATAGAAATCCGGACTCCACCTGCCAAAGATTCTTGGGGGAATATAAACCTGGTATATGCGGTATACAAGCGACAGCAGGCGGCTTGACATCTGCAAAGCAATACACATCCAATAAGTCAACACCAGACAATCACAGCCAAATTTAACGCACAAACTATATTCTACCCACTTTACGACTCCGCTCCAATATAGAAAACTCAGAAATTGTGCCAATAGGCCTTCTGTAGTTCAATCGTTACCCAACTTCTATCTATACCTAGTGTTTTGTACCCCACTATTCTGTACCCCTTATTGTATATCATCACCTCACCCAAATGCAGGTTAAGAGCCAATGGTGTTTCAGTCTAAGTTCAGTCATAAGTTGTGTGTGGATAAACTAAAGTCTTTGAAATGTAACAAGTTTTACGCCAACGGCTCGCTCAATTGTCGGGTCAGACTAGAAATAAACATGAATTTTGGCGAATTGATTTTCCATTTACAGTCCACCAGTAAAAAGAAACATAGGGAAAATCGAGAAAATTCGTGTTTAGAATTATTATCTCACTTTTTCGGTCATAGTTAATAATATATGTCTAAGGAAAGACTGCTACCAAAATATACTATATTAAAATGCACGACCCCAGCAGCAAGGAATCAATCCTTCACGATAAAATAACGCCAAGATCTGATTCGTAATCAGATATACAGGCAGAAAATGAAATCAAAAGACACAAAAGCGCAAACGACTTTTTCATGCTACAAATGAATGGAGAGAACAGCAACTCGAATACCAAAATATACTAATATATATATATATAGCATATATATCTATATATTATATATATATATAATATAATATATAGATATATATTATATATATATATATAAGCACACTACTTGCATGAACCCACTAAGAGAATTATTACCAATCTTTAGACAACACCCACCAGTGGACTCGACCCAGAAAGCACAACTATCTTCCAATAGTGCCATAACTAGTATGCCTTAACCCACTACACCAAGTCAGACCCTTAAAGAGATAGAGACTTCGAGTATTTACCTCAATATCTCCACCTCCCAAGGGCGCCAGATTAGTGAGGGTTGAAAAAATGCTTGAGTGACCCCTCACTAATCGGGCGCCCTTGGGAGGTGGAGATATTTGAGGTAAATACTTCGAAGTCTTTATCTCTTTTAAGGGTCTGACTTGGGTGTAGTGGTTAAGGCATACTATTATGGCAGCTATGGAAGATAGTGTGCTTTTGGGTTCGAGTCCCACTGGTGGTGTTGTCTAAAGATTGTAATCTTCTCTTGTGGTTCATGCAAGTATGTGCTTATAGCATAGACACGAGTTCTCCCACATTGACAGTGGCTTGATGAAAAATGCTTGAGTGACCCCCTCACTAATCTGGCGCCCTTGGGAGGTGGAGATATTTGAGGTAAATACTTCGAAGTCTCTATCTCTTTAAGGGTCTGACTTGGTGTAGTGGGTTAAGGCATACTAGTTATGGCAGCTATTGGAAGATAGTTGTGCTTTCTGGGTTCGAGTCCCACTGGTGGGTGATTGTCTAAAGATTGTTAATCTTCTCTTGTGGTTCATGCAAGTATGTGCTTATAGCATAGACACGAGTTCTCCCACATTGACAGTGCTTGATGAAAAATGCTTGAGTGACCCCTCACTAATCTGGCGCCCTTGGGAGGTGGAGATATTTGAGGTAAATACTCGAAGTCTCTATCTCTTTTAAGGGTCTGACTTGGTGTAGGGGGTTAAGGCATACTAGTTACGGCAGCTATTGGAAGATAGTTGTGCTTTCTGGGTTCGAGTCCCCCTGGTGGGTGTTGTCTAAAGATTGTTAATCTTCTCTTGTGGTTCATGCAAGTCTGTGCTTATAGCATAGACACGAGTTCTCCCACATTGACAGTGCTTGATGAAAAATGCTTGAGTGACCCCTCACCTAATACTGGCGCCCTTGGGAGGTGGAGATATTTGAGGTAAATACTTCGAAGTCTCTATCTCTTTTAAGGGTCTGACTTGGAGTAGGGGGTTAGGCATACTAGTTATGGCAGCTATTGGAAGATAGTTGTGCTTTCTGGGTTCGAGTCCCACTGGTGGGTGTTGTCTAAAGATTGTTAATCTTCTCTTGTGGTTCATCAAGTATGTGCTTATAGCATAGACACGAGTTCTCCCACATTGACAGTGGCTTGATGAACAAATGCTTGAGTGACCCCTCACTAATCTGGCGCCCTTGGGAGGTGGAGACTATTGAGGTAAATAGCTTCGAAGTCTCTATCTCTTTTAAGGGTCTGACTTGGTGTAGTGGGTTAAGGCATACTAGTTATGGCCAGCTATTGGAAGATAGTTGTGCTTTCTGGGTTCGAGTCCCACTGGTGGGTGTTGTCTAAAGATATATATATATATATATATATATATATCTATATATATATATATATATATATATATATATATATATATGCGAACAAGCCTGAATGGTCCCCAGGATTATATGCAACTGAAAATCACACCACAGAAGTGACTCGAACCCATACTGCCAGGAGCAACGCAACTGGTATGTACAGGACGCCTTAATCCACTTGACCATACACGGACCGGACAAAAACTGATGGTAGCCGAGGCTATTTAGCCCATCAGCCCGCCGGCACTCGATGGTAATCTTGGGCATTTGGGCATAGCATTTTATCAAATCACCTCATTCTTTGGGGCACACGTGAGGAACACAAATGCGAACAATCCTGAATAGTCCCCAGGACTATATGCAACTGAAAACTCACACCCCAGAAGTGACTCGAACCCATACTGCCAGGAGCAACGCAACTGGTATGTAAAAGATGCCTTAATCCACTTGACCATCACGACCGAACAAAAACTGATGTAACCGAGTCTATTTAGCCCATCAGCCCGCCGGCACTCTGATGGTAATCTTGGGCATTTGGACATAGCATTTTATAAAATCACCTCATTCTTTGGGGCTCACGTGAGGAACACAAATGCGAACAAGCCTGAATAGTCCCCAAGACTATATGCAACTGATAACTCACAACCCAGAAGTGACTCGAATCCATGCTGCCAGGAGCAACGCAACTGGTATGTACAGGACGCTTTATTCCACTTGACTATCACGACCGGACAAAAACTGATGGTAGCCGAGGCTATTTAGCTCATTAGCCCTCGGCACTCTGATGGTAATCTTGGGCATAGCATTTTACAAATCACCTCATTCTTTGGGGCACACGTGAAGAACACTAATGCGAACAAGCCTGAATGGTACCCCAGGACTATATGCAACTGAAAACTCACACCCCAGAAGTGACTCAAACCCATACTGCCAGGAGCAATGCAACTGGTATTTACAAGACGCCTTAATCCGCTTGATCATCACGACCGGACATAAGGAAGTGATAGCCGAAGCTATTTGAACCACTTCCCCGCCGGCACTTGGATGGTAATCTTGGGCATAGCATTTTATCAAATCACCTCATTTTTTGGGGCAACACATGAGGAACACAAATGCGAACAAGCCTGAAAGGTCCCCAGGACTATATGCAACTGAAAACTCACACCCCAGAAGTGACTCGAACCCATACTGCCAGGAGCAATGCAACGGGTATTTACAAGACGCCTTAATCTGCTTGACCATCATGACCGGACATAAGGAAGTGATAGCCGAAGTTATTTGAACCACTTCCCCACCGGCACTCGGATGGTAATCATGGGCATAGCATTTTAACAAATCACCTAATTTTTTGGGGCAACATGTGAGGAACACAAATGCGAACAAGCCTGAATGGTCCCCAGGACTATATGCAACTGAAAACTCACACCCCAGAAGTGACTCGAACCCTACTGCCAGGAGCAATGCAACTGGTATTTACAGGACGCCTTAATCCGCTTGACCATCACGACCGGACATGAGGAAGTGATAGCCGAAGCTATTTGTACCACTTCCCTGCCGGCACTCGGATGGTAATCTTGGACATAGCATTTTATCAAATCACCTCATTTTTTGGGGCAACACTTGAGGAACACAAATGCGAACAAGCCTGAATGGTCCCCAGGACTATATTCAACTGAAAACTCACACCCCAGAAGTGACTCGAACCCATACTACCAGGAACAATGCAACTGGTTTTTACAGGACGCCTTAATCCGCTTGACCATCACGCCTGGACATAAGGCATTGTTGTTTTGGCATTGTTGTGGCATTGTTGTTTGCCCTCCACACGGTACAACGGAGCCCTCCTTGGTATTCTTTACTAGCAGCTGTGACACTACGATGGCACTGAAGGTACGTATAGACGGTCGCCTGCCGGATTTTACAAAGTACATATTGAAGCTGTTGAGCACGGCAACATCCATGAGGTGGAAGAAGAACTTTTTAGTCCACTTCACAGACTTGCTCACGCACTCCACTCCACCAAGCATCATGTCACATTTATCGACGAGGCGCATGTTCACGTTATAGTCCATGACACAGTCTGGCTTATACATTGGGTTGCACGTCTGAAAGTGGACTTTCCCACTGTCCAACATGGCACCGGTGTGAATCGTAGTCAGCGTATTCACCTCGCGTCTGTCCTTCCACCGCACTGAGAGCATACTGTCACACTTGCGCAGCTGGCACTCACCCACGGCTATACCTATACCGTACTCTGGCATTTCCTTCCTGTGGGCCTTCACAGTGCCACATACGCCAGTGTTGTGGGCAAAGAGGGATCTGGTCAACAAGGGGCTGGTGTAATAGTTGTCGGTGAACAGTATATGCCCCTTGTTCAGCAACGGTTCCATCAGGGTTTTACGACACTGCCTGAGAACCCGTGTTCATCTTGAGCTGGTATGTCGACGTCTGTACCAGCATATAATATCATGTCCAAGACGATACCAGTCTCACAGTCGCACAGCACAAAAAACTTCAGTCCAAATCGGTGCCTCTTTGATGGAATGTACTGCTTGAATGCCAGTCGCCCCTTGAACAATACAAGCGACTCATCAATAACCACATTCTGTGCAGGTACAAAATAATCCCTGAACTTCCCTCTCATGTCACTGAACATCTTCCGTACTTTCCACAGTCTGTCGTGTCTGTCCTTATTTGCATTATTCTCGAAATGCAGGCACCTGAGTATCAAGAGAAACCTTTCACGCGACGTACTGGTTGAAATCGGGGGATAAAACAAGGCTGTCTCTGCTCCAATAATCCTGGATGACAGCTTTCTCAGAGTGCTTCATCATCATGCTGAGTGCCAGAAACATATATATTTCGTCGATTGTCGTGTTCTTCCATCTCGTGAGGCGTGAGGCAGGTAAAATGCCGGCGTCTATGAGGCTGTGAGCGTACCTGTTTGTCTCAGTCACAAGACGCGTCATGAATACATTGTCAAAATATGCCTGGAAATATTTCATGTCTGCCTTATCATCACTGGTATATGGGAATTATGCTATAACACCATCATCGGTATCATCAAACGCTGGTATTTGAGGGACAAATGTGGCACAATCCTCCCACACAAGTACACCAGGGGGTTTGGTGTTGACGCCAACACTATGGCCAACACCACCATGAGCACCAAGACCATGGCTACGTCGTCTGCTGCTGCTGCTGGAGCTGCGTGAGGGTATGCTAGGCGCTGAGGCAGATTTACGTACTGTAGGCCTACCACGAACAAATGATGTTGAGGAGGCCACTGTCGTTGTTGTCCACATGCTGTGAGGCACGCCGCCGCCTGCCACGGCGTGTAGATGAGGCAGCAAAACCCCGCCTGGTGTAATCACCGCTGCTCGTACTTGGGTCGTCCACACTACTCGTATTGGAGCCAATGTCACTGAAGCCCGAGAAAGATTTGTCACATGTACTGTCACTGAATAAACTACTAGCATCTGGGGACATACATGATGGTGGTGATGATAACGGTGTTGACCCAGAGCGGCGAGGTAGGCCGGGTGAGGCGCGTGTACCGTACATGCTCGCCACATCTTCGAATTCAGTCTCTCCCTCACTCATATCAGATCTCTGAGTAAGGTCTTTCTCTCGATCATAGTCTAGGTCATCATCCATAGCACCGTCTTCATACAAAATATCGCGTATTTCCTCCTCAGAGAGTGTTTTTCCATGACCCCAGGTAACCGTGGAGCGGGAGCTCATAGAGGATGCGTCAGACATGGTTGCTGCTGTGAACCTGAGGCTCCCCATGGCGGCGGGGCATGTTGGGATTTTTTTTCAAGATGGCGGACGATCACTGGGGCCCCCAGCCATCCATACCATACCAGCGTCACCGCGTGCCATTTTTTAATGGAACATGAAAAATAAAAATACCTGGAGGTGCGTTGCGCAAACCAGACGTGGGCCTGCAGGCGCGTAGCACAGTTTAATGGTTAAGATAGGTTAGGTAAAGTTACGTAGGGTTGGTTAAGTTCGGTCATATATCTACGTTAGTTTTATCTCAAATATAAAAAAAATAACTCTTACACAAGGTAATATATAGCTTTATCATTTCATAAGAAAAAAAATTGAAATATATATAAATTCAGGAAAACTTGGCTTATTAGGAAAATCGAGTCATGCACAGTAGAACGAGTACTGCGTTCTGGCTACTACTTACGACATATATATATATATATATATATATATATATATATATATATATATATATATATATATATATATATATATATATATATATATATATATTTATATGTCGTACCTAGTAGCCAGAACGCACTTCTCGGCCTACTATGCAAGGCCCGATTTGCCTAATAAGCCAAGTTTTCATGAATTAATTATTTTTCGACTTCCTAACCTACCTAACCTAACCTAACCTAACTTTTTCGGATACCTAACCTAACCTAACCTAAAAAGATAGGTTAGGTTAGGTTAGGTAGGGTTGGTTAGGTTCGGTCATATATCTACGTTAATTTTAACTCCAATAATAAAAAATTGACCTCATACATAATGAAATGGGTAGCTTTATCATTTCATAAGAAAATTTTTTTAGAAAATATATTAATTCAGGAAAACTTGGCTTATTAGGCAAATCGGGCCTTGCATAGTAGGCTGAGAAGTGCGTTCTGGCTACTAGGTACGACATATATATATATATATATATATATATATATATATATATATATATATATATATATATATATATATATATATATAAATATATATATATATATATATATAATATATATATATATATATAAATATATATATATATATATATATATATATATATATATATATATATATATATATATATATATATATATATATATATGTCGTAAGTAGTAGCCAGAATGCAGTACGACATATATATATATATATATATATATATATATATATATATATATATATATATATATATATATATATATTTTTTTTTTTAATTGTTTGTGAGGGTACCACCTCTGGTGCCAATGTGGGGACCCATAGCCTCGGAGAAGAAAATAAAACGTATTCAGAGGAGACCTTGTGGTTTCTCACTGAACACTAATATTTTCTTCTCCTACCACCTCCATTCTTTTGTATGTACACATATATATTTGCTTTATTTGAACTTTGTTACAAAAAAGGAGTTACATATAGGTTACAAAGATGGTTATCATAAGTTGTCGAGTTCCTCCAGCGCCTCAGATGGCGGGCAGGAACCCTTGATGCAGTGCGCATTTCCCCTCTGTATCGCCACGCTGAGGCGCTGGAAAAGAAAGCTGGCAGCTCTAGGGTCCCTTGTTGTTTCAATGAGCCTAGAACCCAGTTCCTTCAAAAAGGATATATATATATATATATATATATATATATATATATATATATATATATATATATATATATATATATATATATATATATATATATATATATATATATATATATATATAAAATTTTGTGAGGGTACCACCTCTGGTGCCAATGTGGGGACCCATAGCCTCGGAGAAGAAAATAAAACGTATTCAGAGGAGACCTTGTGGTTTCTCACTGAACACTAATATTTTCTTCTCCTACCACCCCCATTCTTTTGTATGTACACATATATATTTGCTTTATTTGAACTGTGTTACAAAAAAGGAGTTACATATAGGTTACAAAGATGGTTATCATAGGTTGTCGAGTTCCTCCAGCTCCTCAGATGGCGGGCAGGAACCCTGGATGCAGTGCGCATTTCCCCTCTGTATCGCCACGCTGAGGCGCTGGAAAAGAAAGCTGGCAGCTCTAGGGTCCCTTGTTGTTTCAATGAGCCTAGAACCCAGTTCCTTCAAAAAACTGGTAGCACTTTTACCCCAGGCGCCGAGTGTCTCAGAAGCAATGGGGACAAAATTGTAGTGGTGATCAAGTTCTCTATACTTACGGGATTTGGCTGCTTCCCTGTGGGTGGCAGCGCCACCTGGTTGTGCAACACTGAGGTCAATGTAGGTGTTAGCCAGGGTTGATACGCACGTGTAGTCCCATACCAACTGCTTGCCATTCTTCCAGGGGTTCACTGTGATACCATCCGGGCGACCAATAAGAGCATCAGAGTTACGGGGCGTTAGGTAACGAGGCTCTCTCTCGGCTGGGCATCCAGCTGTGGTGAGGCTCCTCTTGATGATGTCGTTAACTTCACTGTGCCTCGAGTGCCATCCTCCCGTGCTTTGGCAGAGTAGGCCATGGTGGCCGTACCTGTCAGCCACCACCTCGCCGCAAATACACCTATATCTGGTGTGGATTGGGGCAGCAAGGCGGAGGGCCACAGCAATTCGGAGGGCGTGTGGTGTGAGACGCGTGCCAGTTGCCGACATTGGGGTTGCTAACAGGAAATCCCCTGCATGAGGGGCTGCTACTGCTGTGAGGCGAGCAATGTCGTGCTGTGTTGATGCAGCACCCAGGCACTCTGCAGCAACTTTGTCTACAATGGGGCCATCCCAGCTGGATTGCCTGTGGGCTTTTGGGGATGGTGGTTGAGGTGATGGGCCTGCACGAGAGGCCCACTCTGTGGCACAGCGTGTAAAATTGGGATCATGTACACCTGCCAGCTGATGTAAGTGGGCAGGTAGAATTTCCTTCACAAGGTCGTCGGATGCTGATAAGGAGGACAGGAAGGCTGGAACAGCGATTTGCGTTGCTGTTCGAACTCCGAGGCCCCCAAGTCTTACGGGAAGAGAGGCTTGTTTCCACTGCAGGTCATCAAGAGAGAGGTTAAGGGCTTTTTCTAGCATTGATTTCAGTAACCGGTCATACTCACTTAGTTTTTGGCTACTGTAAGATGGTGAACACCTCAGAAAGTAGGTTAACCTGGGGAGGGACAGACATCTGGTGATGAGGTAGAGTGCATCATGAGCATCAATATCCTCAATCCTCCCATCCATCCTCTTAAGGTCGGCGATTTTCTTATCAAGGACCTCATCGATGGCTTTCAACCCCAGGGGAGCTCCTAGGAGTGTGCTGTCTTCAGGTTTAGTTTTATGGATGTTTGGCAGAAGACCCTCTATTCTCTCTACGATGCCCTGGTTGGAACATATTATTTCACATTTAGAAGGGTTCAGGGTGAGGTTCAGAGTTCATATATATATATATATGTATATATATATATATATATATATATATATATATATATATATATATATATATATATATATATATATATATATATATATATATGTCGTACCTACTAGCAAGAATGCACTTCTAGGCCTATTGTGCAAGGCCCGATTTGCCTAAAAAGCCAAGTTTTCCTGAATTTAAATATTTTTCTAAATTTTTTCTTATGAAATGATAAAGCTATCCATTTCACTATGTATGAGTTAATTTTTAAAATTTAAGTCAAAACTAACGTAGATATATGACCGAACCCAACTTAGCCTACCTAACCCAACCCAATCTAGCAAAACCTAACCTAAACTAACATAACTGCAAAAAAAATAACTAAGTCAATAATTTATGTTCCTACTATAATATAATAATAATAATTTAAATAAACCAATTGGAATCAATTTGTTGAAAAAAAGAAAATCACTCGGCCTATTAGGCAAATCAGGCCTTGCATAGTATAGGCCAACAAGTGCATTCTGATAGAAGTGCAAATGTATATATACTGGACAGAGTATACAGAGACGAGAGCACCCCCAAATTAGACATACCTGAGCCACACTTGAAGAGTCTTCTCGAAGCATGTACAAAGGAAGCCCCTTTCATCAGCCCACAAGGAGACATGTATTTACAAATAGACGGAGTAGCAATGGGCTCTCCCTTAGGAGTTTTATTTGCTAATTTTTACATGGGAACCATCGAAGACAGGGTCTTCAGTAGCAGACAAAAACCAACTGTATATTGCCGTTATGTAGATGACATATTCGTAAAGTAAAAGACTCAGATCAACTATTTGACCTAAAAAGACATCTAGAGAGAGAGTCAGTACTCCGATTTACACATGAAAATAGTGAAAATAACAGTCTGTCATTCTTGGATGTACTAATAACAAAAACAGGAACCTCTTTGAGCACCAACGTATATACAAAGCCCACCAACATAGGATTATGCCTGAACGGTAGAAGTGAGTGCCCCCAAAGATACAAAGCCAGTGTTCTCAATGCTTATATTCGTCGAGCGCTTACCCACTGCTCTGAATGGAGCAACGTGAGTAGAGAGTTGAAAGAGTAACTCAGGTATTGGTGAACAATGGATATAGCAACGCGGAAATAAACGCTGCTATAAGAGAACAACTTGGACCGTTGGTATAATCCAGAACCTAGAACAGAAACCACAATACCTCAATAAAATTATATTACAAATCAACCATGCACAGTGAACATACAAAAGAGGAAAGAATAATGAAGAAATAATCCGTAAAGGAGTAAAAAGCACTACTCCTAACCAAACATAAACCTGATAATATTCTATAAAACCAAGAAGACTTCCGAACTCCTTATCAAAAACAGCCCGAAGCCGACAGAGAACCCTCTACAGCAGTCAAGCGTTGTATACATGTACCTTGCCCCCACGAAGGATGTAACCTTCAATCTAAGTACATAGGTATGACGTCGACCAAGCTGACGAGGCGTTTGACATGCCATCTTCAATCCGGTGCCCCTAGGAATCACATGAGACAAGCCCATGACATCACCCTAAAAAGAGAAATGTGAACAAGAATACATGCATAATAGACAGAACCCAAGATGCAAGAAGTTACAAATTCTTGAAGCAATTCACATAAGAACAGAACAACCTACCATGAACACCAAAATCACGGAACTATTTACTCTTCCCACAATGAGAGAAGGACAAGAC
>WNGS01100454.1:0-33972 GCA_020271785.1 Procambarus virginalis
ACCCACTAACTGATGTATCAAATCTTGCTTCCTCTTACTTGTTTCTGTCAGAGGGCGCTAACTGTCTGTAGAGCTGTGAATCCTATATATATGCCAGCTATATCATCGAGGAAATACACCTGTATAATGAATCATGACCAAGGCTTAATTACTATCAGTTAAGAGGCTATTCGCATTCTAACCCCAGTTTCGCCCAATTTCTACCTAACATTATATGGCCAAATAATGATTAGATAAACGGGTTATGGTACAACACTTTCCCTTGTTGGTTGATGACAGTCGTGTTGATGATCGGCAGAACATCTCAATAACACTTCCGTCCAAGCAGAACTTTATAGGAGCTGTATTTTCTCCACGACTCATGGTCTAACAAACAATGGCTGACACTCCCCTATCTGATGCTACTGGCCCTACTTTGCTCATGATATCAGTAATCTGATGGAAGGGTCACAGTTTACTTTATTTTGTTACTGACTAATTAAGTTAATTTCAAATGATGCTAGTTCTTTATGATGTAAAATAAGTCTAAGACTAATGTATTATATAGAACTAATGCTCCCAACAATCAAGTGGTGAATTTATAATAGTATGGGGCCAATTATATCCTGTTTTCTCATCTTCGGAAAATTCCACTACAAGCTACTATTTTTCTATGGATTAACTTGTCGGTTATACAACTGCAGTCAGCAATTAGTATCTTCGCCTGTGCGAATTTGATATTAGTAAACCTTGGTGTCCGGATTTTCCAATCACCTATTTTCGCATCTGCACACTCTGCACCTTCAGCGCCCTCACCTAGTCGATGTCTGGGCTTGAACCAATCATTGAAGTCTAGATATCTTTGTGCTCTCAAGCTGTAAACCACACTAACTGATATACGCTCCTGTCAATTCGGTGGATGTTTCTCAGCTATGCGCCTTTATTCTTCAAGCACCTGTTTATTTCATTTTGTCTTCTATTTTATTCTAGCAGTAATCGTTCATCCCTGCTATCCTTAACTTTTTATCTGTTATATTTTTTACTTGTTTTTTCGCACCTGTACATAGCCAAGAGATTTCCTTTGTTCATAACTTATTTTCAATCAATTACAACATTTCATTGTTCATACCTAAGCTGTTTTGCACTGTCTCTCTCTTACTTTACCACAGCCCAAGCAGCCTCTATCTTTTTTGTTTGCTAAATGGTGTATTGGCATTGACACACACCAGTAGGAGGACTGCCAAACATATACTCACACTTCCTTCATTTTCCCATCACTCATATATATATGTTATATATATCATATATTAATAATATTATATAGATATATATATATATATATATATATATATATTTACATATTATATATGTATATATATATATATATATATATATATATATATATAATATAATTTATAATATATATATAATATATATATATATATATATATATATATATATATATATATATGCGGAAAAACCACAAAGAAATGGAGAAAGGGGGGTGAACGTTTCGGCTTTTCAAGGCCTTTGTCAACACCAGAGTCACCTAGTCTGGTGTTGACAAAGGCCTTGAAAAGCCGAAACGTTCACCCCCCTTTCTCCATTTCTTTGTGGTTTTTCCGCATACAAATGATCAGTGTTTAGTGATCATCAATTGCATATATATATATATATATATATATATATATATATATATATATATATATATATATATATATATATATATATATATATATATATATATATATAGGGGTACTACCTCTGTTACAATTGCAGGGACCCACATCCTCAAAGAAGAAAACAAAGAGCATTCAGAGAAGATCTTGTGGATTATCAGCGATCAATATAACAATCAGCGTTTGAAGACCTCGTCCAGCTCGTCGGAGGCTGGGTGCGGACCCAGGATACAGCACGCATTTTCCCTCTGAATTGCGACACTGAGGCGCAAGAACAGGAAACTGGCCGCTCGTGGGTCTCTAGTTTTCCCAATGAGTTCCTTACGCACCTCCTTTAGGAACTTAAGTGCACATTTACGCCAGGCGCCCAGAGTCTTAGAGCCTTTCGGCACGAGCCTGCAGGAGACACACCCTGTAGTTGCCCTGCAGGAGACATGTCTGCCCGCAACCGGCAGCATACGGGAGAAGGACTTTATCTTCTTCTGGCAGGGCAAACCACCAGAAGAGGTAAGGGAGCATGGCGTTGGCTTTACCATCAGGAACAGGTTGTTAGGGTCCATAGTACTGCCCGCGGAAGGGTCTGCAAGAATCATCAAACTTCAGCTTCATACAGCAGCAGGAATGGTCAGCCTCATCAATGCCTATGCACCAACACTGGCCTCCTCTACCGAAGCGAAGGACAAGTTCTATGATGAACTCGGCCTAGCTCTCAGAGACATACCTTAACAAGAGTCAGTCTTCCTCATGGGAGATTTTATTGCAAGAGTTGGTTCACGTCTCTTGGCCTTCCTGCCTGGGCCAGTTTGGAATTGGGAAGATGAATGAGTGAGCAGCGCCTCCTGAAGTTCTGCTGCTGTCATGATCTCTGAATCACCAATTCCTTCTCCGACACCAAGCCCCAGAATAAGGTTTCCTGGAGACATTCCAGGTCTAAGCATTGACACCAACTCGACCTGGTGCTTACGGGGCGTAGCAATTTGAGAAATGTCAAACTAACCCGCAGCTTCCAGAGCGCAGATTGTGACACTGACCACTGTCTCGTTGTTTGCAGAGTAAAGTTCCAGCCCAGGAAAATCCACAGAGCAAAGAAGGAGAGAAGACCACGCAAACAAAACGACCACGTAAACAAAACCCGTGACCTTCACAAGGTGGAGAAATTCACTGCGGCACTGGTAAATGCCCTTCCTGTACCACCCTGCGATAGCGCAAGTGAGAGGTGGTCACATCTCAGGGGCACTATTTTCAACACTGCCATGTCCACCTTCGGTAAGAGGCAGAACAAATCAGCAGATTGGATCGAGGCCAGTACAGAGGAACTGTTACCCCTCGCAAAGGAAAAAAGACGAGCTCTTTCATCCTACGAGAAACTGCCCTCAGAAAGGAATATAGAGGCCTTCCATACTGCCCGCAGTAGAGTTCAACAAACTGCAAGGCGCTGTGCTAATGATTACTGGCTTCGCCTCTGTTCCAGCATACAGACTGCGGGCTCTGTCGGCAACATAAGAGGCATGTACGAAGGGATCAAACAGACAACAGGCCCTACACAAAACTGGACGGCTCCTCTAAAGTCAGCCACTGGAGAGATCATTAAAGACCGTGATCAACTGATGAATCGCTGGGTGGAACATTACCCCGAACTCTACTCCAGAGAGAACTTGGTCAGCGTAGAGGCTTTGGATGTTATTGAATGCCTGCCCATCATGGAAGAACTTGATCTTGAACAAACTGTGGAAGAAGTTGAGAAAGCAGTGGATTCACTTTCCTCAGGGAAGGTCCCCAGGAGATGACGGGATTGTGCCTGAAGTTCTCAAGTGCGCCCGTAGAACACTTAAATCTGAGCTTCATGAACTGTGCCAGTGCTGGAGGGAGGACTCGGTGCCACAAGACATGAGAGATGCAAACATCATCACTCTCTACAAAAAAAAGGTGACAGAAGCGATGTCAGCAACTATCGTGGCATATCCCTCCTCAGCGTCGTTGGCAAACTCTTCGCTAGGGTCGTCTTGGTTAGGCTTCAGATTCTTGACGAAAGAGTGTACCCCGAGTCACAGTATGGTTTCCGAGCAGAGAAGTCGACCACTGACATGATGTTCTCCCTGAGACAGCTTCAAGAAAAGTGCAGGGAGCAGAGAAAAGCCTTATACATCGCCTTCATTGACCTTACAAAGGCCTTCGACCTCGTGAGTAGGGACAGACTCTTCAAGATCTTTTCCAAAATTGGCTGCCCACCCTCCCTACTCAGCATGATACAATCGTTCCACAAGGCCATGAAGGGGACAGTCGTTTACGACGGCTCAACTTCTGAACCATTCAACATCAAACATCAACACTGGTGTTAAACAGTGGTGTGTTCTTGCTCCAAACCTGTTCGGCATCTTCTTCACGATCCTCGTCGAGCATGCTTATGGAACAACCACAGAAGGCATCTATCACCGTACAAGATCTGATGGAAAGCGCTATAATCTAACCAGATTCCGAGCAAAGACAAAAGTACAGATGCGAATCCTCAGGGAGTTCCTGTTCGCCGACGACGCAGTGATCACCACACACACACAGCAGAAGGCCTGCAGCAGCTTCTCAACTGCTTTGCTGCAGCCTGTTCCGCATTCGGCCTGACAATCAGCCTAAAGAAGACATAGGTAACGGGACAAGATGTCAATGAGCTAGCCTGTATAAATATAGCAGACTATGTGCTGGAAGCAATTCACAAGTTAGTGTACCTAGGCTCCACAATCTCAGACACCCTTTCTCTTGACATTCTCTTGACGATACACCTCAAGACTAACTTATTTATTAAACCCTCTTAACAACCCCCCATATACATTCACACCAATAACAATAATATCAATAACTTTACCACACTACCTTACGTTAAAAGCCTTGGTCCACATAAGCAGGATACAAGGTTTTACACTGAACACAAGCTAGGGTAAAGCTCTGCTATTGAATTACTTGAAGTTAGAGTCAGCTTAGGGTAGAGTGGCCACGTGGTTCCACTGAGACCCCCTCTTAGAATAACTAGTAATACAAACAATGGAAACCCCTAACTCCTACAAAATATAATACTCTGCACATTAGAGCACGCCTAAGCCAGACAATGAAGAAGATACACAGTATACTTAGCTTGGAAAACACAGAAATAAAGAAACGAGGAGGAAGGTAGGAGAGTCCTGTCTACACCACGCCAGCTCAGACCAGAAGGACGCTTCACCCCAGATCAGCCTCCCGCATGTGTGGTGCTGGGAAGAGCCTAATTGATCGTGCAGCTATACACATTAAAACATCTTCCCTATGCATCATACTGTATACTTTATTCATTCTAAGGATAGTTAAACTTATAACAATGTTACTTAATCCACAACAAGCTCAAGAGTCTGAATGCTTTGTGAGCAACAAGAATTGTCTTACGTCTGGCAGGGAAGATACGAACAATTACATGTCGACAAGCGTGTCCCCTACTACAAGGTAGTTTATTTAGTTCAATTTTGACCTCTGGTTTCCAACTAAAGAAACCAGGGTCGTAACACTCCTCCCCCCTTCAGAGAAAATAAAAATGTGATTACTAGAATAGTAGTCATATTTTTTTGTAAGAGTATACAGAGAATAAAAAGAAAATCCATGACATAAAAGAAAATCAATCAAAACAACAATTTCTCTGTAAGAAAAGTACAAAAAGAATTCTCTGAGAAAAAAAAAACACATACAAAAAAAAAAAACAGGGAAGAAAATAAATTGGACACGGAATATTTAATGTCACATGAGAACCTAAAAAAAAATAACTAAAGCATAACAGTTAGTATATGGCTTCCTGTGGCTCAGATGAATGTTACTCAGGCAACTGGGACAGAGCGTCAGCTATCACGTTGAGCCGTCCTGGTAGGTGGGTAATGGAAAGATTGAAGTCCTGTAGGTACAATGCCCACTTGAGGATACGTTTATTTTCTGCTTCATCTGATTCATGAAAAGTAGTGGGTTATGGTCCGTGTACACTTCCACTATATTACCTGTGAGGTAGACTTCGAACTTTTTACATGTTAACACTAGCGCCAACGCCTCTTTTTCTACCACTGAATAATTGCGTTGCGCCTTGTCAAATTTACAGAGTAATAATATACTGGGTGTTCCACTTTATCATCCCCAGTTTGCAACAACACTGCACCAGCACCCGAGTCAGACGCGTCAACCTGAATTTAAACGGACGGTCGAACCTTGGACTAGCAAGCACTGGGGCGGAAGCTAAGATCAATTTCAAATTTTTAAATGCCTCTGCACAGTCTGATGACCACTTAAATTTAACGCTCTTCCGCAACAAGTCTGTGAGAGGAGTGGCAACAGTGGAAAAGTTCTGACAAAAACGTCGATAGTACGCACACAGATCGATAAATCGTTGAATGTCCTTTTTAGACCGGAGCACTGGATAGTCCAGAATGGCACTGATTTTATCTTGTGAGGTAACACTTTCCTTGGCCCACTTCATAACGAGGTACGTCACTGTGCCTTGGCCAAAATGACACTTTTTTGCATTTAAGGTTAGATTTGCACTTTTCAAACATGAACAACTGGCGTAACCTAGCTATGTGGTCAGCCCAATTACTATCAAAGAGCAAAATATCATCTAAATACGCCAACAATTTGGCACATTAGCGAGCAAGAGTTCATTAGCCTCTGGAACGTGGCAGGGGCATTACGCAAGCCGAACGGTAACACTTGATACTCAAAAACACCCTCGGGTGTCACGAACGCAGTTAGTTGTTTAGCACGTTCAGTGAGTGGATTTGATAGTACCCCCTTGAGAGATCGAATTTGAGACATACGTGGTGTTCCCGATTTCGTCGATGCAGTCCTCGAGACGTGGCAACGGATATGCTCCACAATGGTCACCTGTGGTGCTGCCGGTAGTCGGTGCATAATCGCCAGGAGCCTCTGGTTTGGGACCAAAAGGCAGGGCGAGCACCAAGAGCCCTGGCTCGGCCTGATGAGGCCATGCTGGAGCAAGAAGTCGACCTCCTTCCGTACGATGGCCTTCTTTTCCGGACTCATCCGTAGGGTTGAAGGCGAATGGGGGTGTAGTCCGTCAACTTGACATCATGGTAAATGGCATCAGTCTGGGTCGGGACCTCCCCGAACAGACTGGAGAATTCGTCAAGCAACGACTGCACCTCTTCACGTTGGGACATCTGCAATGGGACAGTCCCTCCTCCACAGCATTCACAGAACTAGAATTATTGAGAATGAGATTAGTTGGGTCCCAGAACAATCATCCCCTCCCTCACTGGAAATGGAAATTTGGTTAGTGCAATGGGCCTGGGCCCTGGAACTTCTTCAGCCGATTCACGTGTACGAGCATTACCTGGTTACGCTTGTCAGTGCCTCACTTTGTACGTGAGGTCCCCAGTCTTTTCTGTCACAATGTAGGGGCCTTCGTACTTGTGGGACATAGTGCTCCCTAGTCGAGGCTTTAATACCAGGACAGGGTCACCAGGCTGAATACCCGCAACTTAGCCTTAGCCTCGTTTCGTTCTTTCATATTTTCTTGGGCCTTCCCAAGATACTTTAGTGCCGCAGCCTTGCAGTCCTTGAGTCTCTGGTGGTGTTGCGCAAAGAAAGCCGAACCTTCGGTTAACGTTACGTTCCCTAACAGATTCTCCTGTAACATTTGCAAGGGTCCACGAACTTTATGGCCAAAGACTAACTCAAAAGGAGCAACCCAGTGAACTTTGCAACCCCTCCCTAGCAGCAACAAAACATACGGCAAGTTCTGGTCCCAGAAGATGGGAACTCTCACACGATGTCTTCAACATCTGCTTCAGAGTTAGATGGAACATTCATTTCCCCCTGACTCTGCGGATGGTATGGGCTGAACCTTTATGAGTTTATTCCATGGTCCCTTACAAAATTGTTCAAAAGTANAATATACTGTGCTACATTATCTGGCATAGTATCTATAAACTGTTCCCTTAAAATTACATTTTTCAGTGCCTCGTATGTTTGCTTTAGCCGACGAACCCATTTATCAAACAATCTAATTTGATCATTAGCAATTCAGTAAACGGTTGGTTGTGAGTAGGCCTAGGTTGCGATAAGCTTGGTGGTGAGCTTCAGAGTAATTTCGTACGTCCTCAAAATTCGTTCCCTAACTTTATCATATTCAAAACACTCATCGTCAGGCATATTATAAAAAATATCTTGGGCTTTACCCCTAAGTCTTCCCTGTAGGATTTTCACCCACTCTTCCTTTGGCCAGGTCATGGACAGGGCCAATCTCTGAAAATGGTTGAAAAACCTTTCAGGATCCGACTCTGAAAAATCCGGCAAGTAATGCTTTTTCTCATAATGCCTGGGGTTTGAATCCCCGGCAGGTGGAGGTCCAGTGGCATTCTCTCTAATTCTAGCCTCCTCGGTTTTGAGTCTTTGCTCCTCTAATTTTATTTTTGCTACCTCTAGAGCTAACTCTCTGTCTGTATGAGCTGCACTTTCTGCTTTGCTAGGCTGGCATAAAGGAAATCACTTGCCAATAGTCCTTCATCGATACAATGTTGTACTATTTCGTTCAGCAAAGTCCACTTTTTATTTGCGGCATTTAATTCTAGGCCAAATTCCTTGACTAACAACACTAACTTAGACTTGGTAAGTTTCTTTATCTCTACCACTGAAAGCTCCATTGCTAGTTCCTGCATTTCAGATGCCATCACTAATAATTTTAGCTCCTAGCCACAGAAAAAAATAAAAAATAAAATTGAAAAAAAACAAAAATTTGCACGGCCCCTAACACAAGGCCACACTAACCTCAATCGTGAAGGGATCCAGCTGGGTGTCCAGTCAGTGCAAAGAATGTCCTTCACGAGATGAGCTGGACCCTAGGCTAGCACACAACCGTTCTGCAGAAACAAAAATTTTTAGTTTGGCACTCAAAATCTAATTTTTTACAATAATAATTTCCTCCCGGACTGGCCAACCACTTGTTATGAAAAAAGGTGGGTCTGTACTAAGGGGAATCTAGTGTATTATGGAGCAGGGGCAGCTGTTATAATCAAGGTGTAACAGGGTAGTGACACAATTAGGCCAGGCCCGCAAGGAACGTAGGTTCCAGTTTATACTTTAAGGTTTTAAAACAGATCTGTCGTCTGGGATACAATAAACTATGACACTACAACAGGAGTAATGGATACGATACACCTAAAGACTAACTTATTTATTAAACCCTCTTAACAACCCCCCCATATATATTCACACCAATAACAATAATATCAATAACTTTACCACACTACCTTACGTTAAAAGCCTTGGTCCACATAAGCAGGATAAAAGGTTTTACACTGAACACAAGCTAGGGTAAAGATCTACTATTGAATTACTTGAAGTTAGAGTCAGCTTAGGGTAGAGTGGCCACGTGGTTCCACTGAGACCCCCTCTTAGAATAACTAGTAATACAAACAATGGGAACCCCTAACTCCTACAAAATATAATACTCTGCACATTAGAGCACGCCTTAGCCAGACAATGAAGAAGGTACACAGTATACTTAGCTTGGAAAACACAGAAATAAAGAAACGAGGAGGAAGGTAGGAGAGTCCTGTCCACTCCACGCCAGCTCAGACCAGAAGGACGCTTCAGCCCAGATCAGCCTTGTAGCGAGTAATCCTTATACTCGCTCCATTATCTCATTATCTTAATGCATTACTAATCACACAAGCTACAATCCTTTCCCCAATTACAGGATCCCCAATCCTCTTCTTACCTTGTTGGAGGGAACTGAGGTGTAATCACTATATAACCCAGCGATGTGAGAACAGCAAACCAGTACAATCTCCAGTCAAGAATGTTGACTGGAGATTGTTGTTGACAATACTCGGCTTGGGCAGTTCTAGTCGACCCAAGACGCTACAGCTTCGACACAGAGCAGACAGCAGACTACGACCGCATCCAGCTACAACGCTCTCGCTCTCCGAGTTCACACACTCACATCTCCCAATCGAGCCGCCATGCTCTCCCGCATAGAGCTCCACGACTCCGGCCTCACTCAGCTCTCTGCTCTGCTCCAAGCTCCGTCTCAACGTCTACGACACTGCTGTATCCAGGACTACTAAATAAATATGAAACTCACTAAACACTGTGTATCAAATCAACCCAACAACGTAACATAAACGGACGTTACAGCCTCCCACACGTGTGGTGCCGGGAAGAGCCTAATTAATCGTGCAGCTATACACATTAAAACATCTTCCCCTATGCATTATACTGTTTACTTTATTCGTTCTAAGGATAGTTAAACTTATAACAATGTTACTTAATCCATAACAAGCTCAAGAGTCTGAATGCTTTGTGAGCAACAAGAATTGTCTTACATCTGGCAGGGAAGATACGAACAATTACACGTCGACAAGCGTGTCCCCTACTACAAGGTAGTTTATTTAGTTCAATTTTGACCTCTGGTTTCCAACTAAAGAACCCAGGGTCGTAACACTCTACTGCTACGGCTGTCCCTCAAGACCCTCAGAATCTACCACCTAATCTTACTATGTTGGAGTTCCGTAAGTTACAGAGGGAGGATCGTTCATAAACACCATTATTCTTCCAGGCTGAGACTCAACCTGACAGTATCCCTGGGTTCTTCCTAGAGAATCAGTTGCTCTACCGCAGGTACAGACCCAGTAAGCTGAAGGAGGATGACGATTGGGCAAATGTCGAACAACTAGTGTTTCCCACCAGCCTACGGCCCGATATTCTTCACCTGGCCCACGGAGCACTCACTTTCTCACTATGGTTTTAACAAAATCTACCACGGAATCAGACAAGACTACTACTGGCCAGGTATGGTTAAAGACGTCAAAAGTTATGTGCAACAGTGTCATATATGTCAGATGGCAGGTAAACCTAACATCTCTATTCCCATGGCTCCATTGACTCCTATCCAGGTGCCTGCGGAACCTTTCCACAGACTCATCATAGACTGTGTTGGTCCTTTACCCCGGACCAGTTCTGGCACCTATATACTAACTATCCTGTGTCCTACCACCAGATTCCCAATAGCAGTTCCAGTAAAGAACATTACGGCTGCTACTGTGGTGAAACAACTATTGAAGATCTTCACCCAGTATGGATTTCCAAGAGAGGTTCAAAGTGACTGTGGCACCAACTTCACGAGTGATCTCTTCAAGAAGACACTGGAAGAGTTCAACATCACACAGGTATTGTCCAGCCCCTATCATCCTGCTTCACAGGGTTCTCTTGAACGTAGTCATCAGACTATTAAAGCACTCCTAAAGAAATTTTGCAATGAAACCTTGAAGGACTGGGATAAACAACTTGACCTCATCATGTGCATTTTCCAAAGTCTCCCCAATGAGTCTCTAGGAGTATCTCCTTATGAGATGCTCTACGGACGTAAGTGCCGTACTCCTCTCAAAGCTTTTAAAGACTCTCTACGTAATGCCACCTTCAGTGACCTTCAGAATGTGCCCCAGTTTCTTCAAAACTTAAAACACATTCTAGAGAGAGTACGTAAATTTGCTAATGACAATCTATTGAAAGCTCAGGAGAGGATGAAGACTCATTTTGACCAACGCAGCAAAATAAGGAAATTTAAACCAGGAGACTTCGTGTTGGCATATTTTCCTATCCCAGGTTCTCCATTGAAAAACAAGTTTTCAGGACCCTACCGCATCAAGGAGTGCAGAAACAACCACAACTACATTCTTGAGACTCCAGATAGGCGGCAGAAGACCCAGTTGTGCCACGTCAACCTCCTGAAGCAGTATAAAGGTACTCCCCCCACTGTGTTGGTATCTTTCTCCACCTTTAAAGGTCCATATCCCCACAGTGAGACCTTCCCTGCTTCTCCTCCCGAAAGCACTAACACTGAGTCAGTGCCTTCCAACTCGGAAATAATAACTGATCTTCATACCTATTTGCAGGACAGTAATAGTGCTCCTCTCATCAGAATCTTCAAGGAACATCAGAAGTTGTTCAGCGATGATCCACAGGAGTGTAATGTGGTTCAGCACGACATCCAGCTACTCTCTGACACCCGGCCGATTCGTCAACCTTTCTACCGAATCAGCCCGATCAAAAAGGAAGTTATGCGTGCTGAAGTACAGTACCTCCTGGATCATGGGCTGGCCACCCCTTGTGAGTCCCCTTGGGCCTCACCCTGCATCTTGGTGCCGAAACCGCACGGTAAAGAGAGGCTGTGTACCGACTACAGGAAATTGAATCTTGTGACTGTCAAGGATGCTTACCCATTACCTAGAATAGATGACATCCTTGACGCCATTGGTAATGCTCGGTATTTATCCAAACTAGACTTACTCAAGGGATACTACCAAGTATGTTTGACAGAGCGAGCTAAGGAAATATCTGCCTTCACCACCCTTTTGGCCTTTACAGATATGAACGCCTTCCATTTGGACTATGTAATGCCCCGGCCACCTTCCAGCGAGCTGTCAACTGCGTCATCCATGGCTTAGATCACACCTATGCCTACTTGGATGATATCGTTGTGGCAACTAACACCTGGAACTAACATCTGCTCCAGCTGAAACGATTGTTCGCCAAGCTCCTGACAGCTGGCCTCACCATCAACTTGGGCAAGTCCACCTTTGCTGAACGTAAAGTGCGTTATCTTGGTCATGTGATAGGGAGTGGCAGCCTAGCTCCGTTAAACATACACACTCAAGCCATCCAGCATTACCCACAGCCTACCACCAGGAAGCTGCTCCTGTGCTTCCTTGGTCTTGCCTCCTACTACCGTAGGTTTGTGAAGAATTTTAGTACGATGGCGACACCATTGATCACTTTAACCACCCCCAAGCAACGGTATCATTGGACCATTCAGCAAATCATTGCTTTTGAACAACTTAAATCTCTGCTCTGTTCTAATCCCATTCTCGCCTCGCCAGATATCACGAAGCCTTTTATCCTCCATGTCGACGCCAGTGGTACTGGCATCGGGGGTGTCCTGATGCAACAGCGAGGCGAGGAGGTTCTACCTGTTAGCTACTACAGCTACAAGTTAAAACCACACCAGAAGAACTACAGCACTATCGAAAAGGAACTTCTCTCCATCGTCCTGAATCTACAGCACTTTGCATCTTACCTACAAGGTGCTCGGTCTACCACCATCTACTCGGACCACAATCCCCTACGCTTCTTGCAGCAAGCCCAATTCAGCAATCAACGACTTCTACGATGGGCTTTGTATCTGCAGAATTTCAACCTGGAGATCCACTACATCAAGGGTTCTGACAACATCATAGCAGACGCCCTCTCCAGAGTCTATGAGGTAGAGGCAGCTACACATACCACTCTACCATCAGAAGAAGTAACTTGACTCGTTTGAGCAGGCTTCGGGGGAGAGTTGTGACGATAATCTCTTTCAAGAGAGATTGAGCCTGCTCTTCCCTACATTAAGTTACTTATATATACAAGAATAAGATGCTACCTTCAAGATACGTCTACCAGTAGAACAAAACGTTTTGACCAGAAGGCAAACGTACCCTAACCTCCCCCCACTCCAGACTCCCTCCATGCCGGCTCACCACTGTCGTCAACCAGCAAACTTCCATTCCAGCCTGCCTGCTTCTGATTGGTGACCCGCCTGTGGGAACCAACCTGTGAGATTTATATTTATTTAATTTATATGAATTTGTACAGAATATATATTTACATTAATTTATATTTTTCGATAGCAATTTGTATGATGTTAAGTGGACTGTATTTCTGCAATAATCTCACAAATCGATCCTTACACATTAGGGGGGTTTATATTATATTTATATATATTCTGCCAATCAAACTACAGTATTAAACTACATATATTGGTATACATTGAGGAGGTTCCTTATCTTATTGCACAGCAGCCTTAATTCACCAGGTATAACTGGGATGTAGACACCAAATTAACCTCCTTTGTGGCAGCTTCCATCACCCAGTAACTGATGTATCAAGTTTTGCTTACTCTTCTCGTTCCTGTCAAAGGGCACTAGCTGTAAAGCTGGAATCCTAATATATGACAGCTATATCAGAGAAAACACTGTATAATGAATCATAAGGACCAAGGCTTAATTACCTTTAGTTAAGAGGCTACTCACATTCTAACCGGTTCGCCCAATATCTACCTACCTTGAGGCTACCTTGAGGTCCTTCCGGGGCTTATCGTCCCCGCGGCCCGGTCATCGACCAGGCCTCCTGGTTGTTGGACTGATCAACCAGGCTGTTGGACGTGGCTGCTTGCAGCCTGACGTATGAGTCACAGCCTGGTTGATCAGGTATCCTTTGGAGGTGCTTATCCAGTTCTCTCTTGAACACTGTGAGGGGTTTGCCAGTTATGTCCCTTATGTGTAGCGGGAGCGTGTTGAACAGTCTCGGGCCCCTGATGTTGATAGAGCTCTCTCTCAGAGTACCAGTTGCACCTCTGCTTTTCAACAGGGGGAACTCTGTACATCCTGCCATGTCTTCTGGTCTCATGTGATGTTATTTCTGTGTGCAGGTTTGGGACCAGCCCCTCTAATATTTTCCATGTGTAAATTATTATGTATCTCTCCAGCCTGCGCTCAAGGGAGTACAGATTTAGGCTCTTCCCACCGACTGAAGGTCTACCTAACATTAATGGCCAAAAATGATTAGATAAACGGGTTTCAGAAAAACACTTCCCTTGTGGCTGATGACAGCGTGTTGATGATGGCAGAACTTTGGTCTCCATAACACTTCGTCCAAGAGAATTTATAGGCACTGAATTTTCTCCATGACTCTGGTCTAACAAACAATAGCTGACCACTCCCTACTGACGCTACTGGCCTACTTTGTCCAGATATCAGATAGAAGGGTCACATTTACTTTATTTTGTTACTGATAATTAAGTTAATTCAAATGAGATGTTTTTATGATGTAAAAAGTCCTAAGACTAATGTATTTAAGAATAATTCCCAACAATAATTGGTGAATTTATAATAGTATGAGGCATCGATATCCCATTTTCTACTAATGGAAAATTCCACTACAAGCTAGATTTTCTATGAGTTAACTTGTGTATACAACGCAGCAGCAATATTATCTGCCTGATGAATTGATATTAGTAAATGGTGTCAGATTTTCAGACATAATTCCCCGGGGGGCTACTCACTGGTCGAAGTCCTATTTAGAACAGATGAACACCGATACTCCTCCTTCGAATTATTAGATTAATTTAATGTTAGTAGTTAGTAATCACTCATTTGTGCGGCTGTTCGTACAGGACGGATGTCCCGTACTCGAGTTGCAGGGGTTTAGAAGTCTAATGCGATTTCATTTCCGTTAACTCTTGAAAGGCTAAAATTCAAGCCTAAATACATATTATTTAACCCAGAAGACTGAATGTGATCAAGTACTACAGTCAAGTATGATTCAGGGACTGCAGTGAGATCAGTGACATTAGATATAACATGAAGCTTGTTCAGGTAACTGGTCACTGATATATAAACACTGAGGCCCATGGAATTCATCTTGATTAAATAATAAATGTATCAAAATCAGTCGTCAGATTTATTGGGGTTTAATTTAGTTAATTGATTCAGAGGATTGAATAGCCCATCACTAAAGTCAAGTACGGTTCTGAGACTGCAGTGGGTTCAGTGACATTAGTCGCTGTGACTTGTAGCTGGTTTAGGCTACTGTTCACTGATTTGCCACTGAAGCCTCATGAACTCAGCTTCAGCTTTAAATGATGATATTAACATCAACCTCTGTTGCTATAGTCAGCTGTAATCTCCTTAGTATAATGCTACTGGAGAAATATAATCAGCTGACAAATTTAGATTTCTATTGATATTGTTTATCTGCAGGCATAGGTCTCCTCAGGCTTGATACTCCTCAGGCAGGCTGAGAGTAATTTGCCTCCTGCAGAATTTAGCATGGTTATGCCCTGATATTTAGTAGGGCTACCGATGAATCGAGGGTAGTAGTCTGTACCTACAAGGAGATCGAAGTCGGTGAGGTGATCAGACTTAATATTATCTGCCAATTTTATTCCTCTATTTCTCAGGAATTTGGCTGTTGCTCTCAGACCTTGAACTTGTAGGTCTACTGGTATTTTGTCCACCACAATGGCTTGTACTTGACAGACGTACCTGCCTAAACGTACTGATGGTTGTACCACCTGGTAGACTTGAGGTCCTGCATCTGTTATAAACCCTGAGATGTTGATTGTCGTCTGGGCTACAGGCCTTAATTGTAGTTCATCTGCCAACTTTTTAGTGACATACGTTCTCTGGGACCCTTGGTCAAACAACCCACGGGTATGGACCTTGGTCTTCTTATTCTGGATGGTAATTTGGGCAGTAGGTAGTCGTATTACATTTAGACTTTGCCGATTGGACACTCTTTGTTGGTTGCACCTTGCAGTACTGTACTGTGGTGGGAATGACATTTTCCACCTTGGGTCTTGAATACGTTAATTTCGTATGTTTGCACAGTGCTGCATGGTGCCTACCTCTTCTACACCTGTTGCAGGTGTTGAATTGGGTATCACAATAGTGTATGTTGTGTGACTTGAGACACCTTGAACATCTCCCTAATTCCTGGAGTCGCTTAATACGAGTGTCTCTGGTTGGATAATTAGCACAACGGTATGTTGAATGTTACTTTTTGCAGAACATACATGTCCCCCAGCCTACTGCACGTTTGGAAGTTACCGGTTTGGGTGAACTAGTAACAGTAGGCTTGGAGGATTCTGCTGCATTGCCAGATTTTCTGCAACTTGATGTTAGTGTAATTGACTGGTGTTTATTTGGGGTAGTTGTTTTACCCTTTAATTGACTCTTATTTTCTATTTCTGAAGGCTTGCATGAGGCTTTAACTTCCTCATTTGCTCGTCGTTTGTTTATGATGGAATGTAAACCTTCAGTGATGTCCTGTACTGTCAGGATGGTGTTCTGTTGACGTGCGTATAATTCATCTAGTATATCGCTGGACAATTTTCGTTGAAGGACTACTTTGGTCATCCATTCACTAGTAGTTGTCAACCTTAAGACTGAATGTTCTTAGTAGTGACTCAAACGCCATGCTGGAGGATTGTAATGAGTCAGCAGTCTGATCAGGTTGAGGTAAATCCAGCAATTGTAGTACTAAATGTATGACAGTTTTCTCATCGCCAGCATTATCCCTAGGAAGCTGGACCTGGGAAATTAGTGTTGTCGCTATTTTCATTTACATTTTCTACTACTGGGTCAGCTTCACCTCTAATTTCAGTTTGGAGGCATGTTAACTTAGTAGCCTCAAGTATTGGGTTTTCAGAATCCACAGAGACTGCGGATAAATTGTCTGAGAACTGCTTAATTTCTGGTGATATAATATTGGGTGAAGCTGTAGTGGGTGAAGCTTTATCCTTGTTGATTAAAGGATCTAATCTGGCTTGACATTTATTCTCAAAAAGATCCAGATTATCCATAACATTATCTACTTTATTTGATGTACTTGCTATTTGTTCTGATTCAATTATCCTGTGTAAGTGCTCCAACCTGGCTTGAGTTTCTTCTTCATATTGTGCTAGGTCAGACAGGAATGGTTCCACATCTTCAACTACTATGTCGTCGTCGTCGTGGACCTGATTTTGGTAAGATTTCTTATTTGCTTTCGATATATGCAAATGGGTTTAAATCTGTAATAGTGGTATTTTCAACCGACAATAATTAATTACAGGTTCATATAACAACTTTTCATATTGGTCGAGATCTCTTGTCAGTTGACGTTTACTTGCTACTAAAGCACGCTTTGCTTTCTGTGGATTAGTCATGGTGACTTGTTAATTAGATAGTACTAGCTCATAAATTGAGCAAGTACTGATGGTAGCCTAGGGTAAAATTCTGCAATCACTAGGCTATAATCCTACCTCTTCTAGAGGTTAGCACTTAAAATTAATACACATTATATATATATAATCATACACACTAATGATTTGAGTGATAAACCAGTGTCACTGGAAGTACCTTTACGTTAGCTCCTCAAAATCACCCTAGGATGGTATAGACACTAATTAATCACTCAATGGTGTAATGATCATAAGTAAATTATTATATATACATAACTCAACTCGAGCTGGTAACAATTACATCTAAAATAGGGTCTGTAGCATTCATTAATGGTGCTAGGTTGTTTAATATAGTACAACTAGACTATGGTAATAATGGGACTAGGATGAACAATAAATAGTTCAACTAGTCAATAGTAATATGGGACTAGGTTTCTATAAACACTAGTCAATGTATATCCTACCCTGTTGTGGGTTGGCAATTGGTAAATATTATATTGAGAACACTAGTGCAATATATATTAAATAACTCTCTATTTTGGAGAAATAATATGCACAATTATTGATAATAGCCTCTTAATTAACCTCTATGAAATTTCTAATATTATTAAGAAGTACTGTATTAAATATTATTTGTGACCTCGCGAAATTAACATCACAAAAGTCGTGGATAATCTCTCGCGAAATTAACACCACGAAATCCGTGAACAATCTCGGGAGGACACAGCCACTAATTTGGCTGGCTTCAATATTAGTGCAGTCATCTCACGGAATAAGAACCCACCTAATCTGTTTGTTGACCATGGAACCGCTGAATATGGCTGAACTGGGCTGAGGGGCTCCTGAACTCGGTCGAGGGAGCCTACGCCGCCGGTCTTTGACTGGCTAAATATTGTTCACTAATTTATTACACTTATTTATTTAATTTGATGACAATCTAGCTCTCTAGACCATCTAGGTTCGAAAGATCAAATAATCTAGGTTCGAAGGACCAAATAAAGTGGGAACCGACCTGTGAGATTTATATTTATTTAATTTATATGAATTTATATAGAATTTATATATAAGTTAATTTATATTTTTTGATAGCAATTTGTTTGATGTTAAATGGACTGTATTTTCTGCAATAATCTCACAAATCGATCCTTACACATTAGGGGGGGGGGGGTTATATTATATTTATATATATGCAGCCAATCAAACTACAGTATTAAACTACATATATTGGTATACATTGAGGAGGTTCCTTATCTTATTGCACAGCAGCCTAAGTTCGCCAGGTATAACTGGGATGTAGACACCAAATTAACCTTGTTTGAGGCAGCTTCCATCACCCAGTAACTGATGTATCAAGTCTTGCTTCCTCTTCTTGTACCTGTCAAAGGGCGCTAGCTGTAGAGCTGGAATCCTAATATATGACAGCTATATCAGAGAAAACACTGTATAATGAATCATAAGGACCAAGGCTTAATTACCTATAGTTAAGAGGCTATTCGCATTCTAACCAGTTCGCCCAATATCTACCTAACATTAATGGGCAAAAGTGTTTTGATAAACGGGCTTTGGAAAAACACTTCCCTTGTGGTTGATGACAGCGTATTGATGATGGCAGAACTTTGGTCTCCATAACACTTCGTCCAAGAGAATTTATAGGAGCTGAATTTTCTCCACGACTCTGGTCTAACAAACAATGGCTGACCACTCCCTACTGATGCTACTGGCCTACTTTGTCCAGATATCAGTAACTGATAGAAGGGTCACATTTACTTTATTTTGTTACTGATAATTAAGTTAATTCAAATGAGTTATTTTTATGATGTAAAAAGTCCTAAGACTAATGTTGTAATTAACTGTTAATTGATTCCTTGCAGGAATCAACCTCACTGAGGACCAAGTCACTCTCCTAAATCTGGGTATAAACTGTCACGTTATGTCCAGACCAAGTGCGTTGGCCCGGAAAGTGGAGTTGGAGATCCTGTTGGACGACATATTTGACCTCGAAGCACAAAAGAAGGTCACCACCAAAGACACCTTACAAGCAGAACTTATTGCAGAAGGAGGAAAGAATCGAGGCAACTACAGAAGCACCATACTGATCCCCGAGCTCAAAGCGGCAGCTAAGAGCCTTCGTGAGAACAAGGAGATAGTTATCAGGAGAGGCAACAAGTCGCCAATATACGTCATCCTTAAGAAAGACGAATATCTGGCGAAAATGAACCTCATACTCTCTGACCAAACTAAATTCCAAAGGGTAACGAAGGACACAACAGCCAAATTGAAAACAAAGGTCAACAAATTGATTGAAACTGTGAATGCCAAGAAATCTGGACTCCACCTGCTAAAGATTATTGGGGAATATAAACCTGGATATGCGTATGGAAATGTCAAGACGCATAAGCCTGGAAACCCACTTCGGCCAATCATCAGCCAGATACCCACACCCACGTACAGACTGGCAAAACGACTCAACGGCTTACTGACTCCTTATGTCCCTTGCGCCTTCAGCCTGAAGTCCCAGAAGGAATTTGTTGACTTACTGCGGGGAACACGGGCAACAGGGATAAGAGCCTCGTTGGACGTAGAATCACTCAGGTACAGGGCCCCGTGAAGCAGATGTTGGTTGGTGAACTGGGTCTGCTGCAGAAGCTGGAGAAGATGGTGCTTGAAGATGTTGAGGTAGCACTGCAGGACTCTGTGAAGTATGAATCTGTTGTAGAATCGAGCCTGCTGAATGGATCGACGAGATTAGTGATCCAAGGAGAGGGTGAGATTGTTCCTCTGATGCAAGACCCAGCGTAGCAAGTGCTGATTGGAGAACTGGGCTAGCAGTAGGAACTGAAGGAGATTGTGATACATGATGTTCACATGGTGATGCAGGATTCAGCGAAGTTTGGAGAACTGATCCTGACGGAGGGACCGAAGAATGTTGAAGTCCGAGGTGAGGTTGAAGTTGTAACCTAGTAGATTGGATGATACGTTGTGTTGCACGTCGGGCAGGATTTTGAGTGGCTCTGCTCTGATGACTGTAGCTATAGTTCATGATTCAATCTCGCGGTGGTGTCCTGGTGTTCCTATCGCCAGGGTGGAAGACTGAAGGTTTTCTAATACCTAGCAGGGCGAGAATGGAGTTAGTACAAGACAAGGATTTATGCCTTTCAAATGCAATGGAAGGCAAGTTTGTCTTACAATATTTTAGCTGAGAGCTGAGAAAGTTGTCTGAAGGAGCACATTTATTTGGATTTGGTTCGTAGATGGAAGGATCTTTCCTGATGTTGGAATAGATCGAGAATTTAGAACCATTGTAGTCAGTCCAAGTACAACGAGAAGGATTAGACAATACCTTGGTTATGTTAGTTGTCTTACTCAGGTCGTTGGGGTTGTTATCATACTTGTTCTGACTTTCCTGGTGGTGTCCGTACTCCGGGCACTGCTTCCCGAGGTGTTTCACAACGTTAGCAGCCGTACTGTTCTGGACGGAAACTGCTGTAGAATACCTGATGGTAGAACACGGGATAGAACACAAAGGACCATTACCGTAGCCTGTCTGGGACAGAGGCTCGTCATAGTTGTTGATGTGGCTGAACGCCTCACAGGACACTGGTACCTGTATTAGTGATGCCTTTAATAAAAGAGCGTTCAGCTTACCTGTCATCTGAGACATGCGACAATTTTTTATGAAGGTTTTGACATCTTGAATCATACCTAGTCAGTAGTAATCCTGTTTCAGGGCCTTGTAGGTCTTGTAGAAGCCGTAGTGTGAGCGAGATCCCCGGACCAGACGCAAGATATCTGATCGTAGGCTGTAGGGAACTACCAGTTGTTTGATGTTCGCCTGATCGTCGTTCACCTTCAATTTCCTGGTTCTATAATGCCGGTACAACACTATATTTTCTACAAAGAAACCAGGGATAGAGTTAGGTTGGGTCTCAGCCTGTAAGAATAAAGATGTTAAGGAGGGATCCTCTCTCTGCAACTTACGGAACTCCAGCACTGTGAGATTCGGTGGGAGGCTCTGAGGATCTTTAGGAACAGCTGCAGCAGCTGGTTTCTGACGAGCAGCTGTGGCCCGCTTCGTCACCATAACAGGAGGGAAGACGTTTTCAGCCTCTTTTGATTGGACCTCTTCATTTAACTGCAAAACAGGATTTTCCACTGCCGAGTCACATACCTGGGGATCTTCCTTGATGATTACATTCGCAGGTTGTTGATCTTCTGCCAAGTCGTTACCCAGGAGAAGTTGAACTCCTGACATGGGAAAAGGCTTTTCTCGGATGGCGACTTGGACTTCACCTTGCATAAACGGACGATCCAGGCGGATTCCGGCAAGTGGATATGGTGTAGTAGCAGTTAGGTACGTGATGAGAACAGTTTCTCCAGTGTAGGTGATGTTGGGTACGGCTGATTTCTGAAGAATGGACTGTAGAGCAGCTGTGTCCCTCAAGATCTTCACTTTGAACCTTTCCTCCGAATCTCCACGGCTGGTAGAGACTGTTCCGGAGTACAAGTGTCTGTTGAAGAGAGAGTCATCAGTGGAAGAAACAAATATTCATTAAAGGCTTAAGACTCTTGTGAATTTTAGGTGATTTGGGCTTATCTTCACTGCAGACCTTACAGTGAGGATTGGTACACTTTTCAATGGTATGCCCATAGTCTTTGCAATAATTGCAATACAACGAGGAGTTCACATTACTGGTACTCACTTTTTCAGGACTAAGCCAGGAGGTCTTACTAGATGGCGTGTCGGCTGGTACTCTATGAATAAGACTGTAGGAGTCAGCCAATTGAGCACATCGGGTGAAGTCGTCTTCTTCCTTGTCGGCGAGGTAGAGACGTATTGAAGTAGGTACACGCCTGAGGAATTCTTCCACTAAGATGAGATTGACGAGATCTGTAAAGGTGGAGACTTTTGCGGCTTCCAGCCACTTCATAAAATATATCTTTTTGATATTTGCAAACTCTAGATAAGTGGTAGCACTTGCTTTAATGTAATCCCTGAACTTACGTCTGAGGTAGGCATCAAGTACCTGATAGTCGGTTTCAGACGCTATAGTACTGAGAGTCACTGCAGCTCTACCTGTTAAATGAGACCTGAGAAGCACAGACCACTGATTCTGAGGCCAGCTAAGTTGGGTAGCCAGAGCCTCAAATGAAGTGAAAAAGACATCTACTTCTGCCTCAACAAAAGATGGAATTAACTTAATTGCACGTGAAAGGTTAAAACATACCGGAAGTTTAGCTTCAGCTTGTTGGCGCCGAGTGCGGTGTGTGGTTCCTAAGTCAAGTTCTTTCTTACGGTGGTCTAGAGCACAGGCGGCTTGCTTCTTATCGTGTTCACGTTGTATCTCCAGATCGCGTTCTTTTAATTCAAGCTGTTCCCTCTCACGCTCACGTTGTAGGGCAACTTGTTCTCTCTCAAGTTCAGCTTTTTTTCAGCGAGCTTAAGTTGAAGTTCGGCTTCCCGTTCCTTCCTTTGGATAGCTTCCTTTTCCCGCTCACGCTCTAGGGTAGCTTCACGTTCCTTCCTCTGGAGAGCTTCCTTTTCACGCTCACGCTCTAGGGTAGCTTCACGTTCCTTCCTCTGGAGAGCTTCCTTTTCAAAGGCAGCAAACTCTTTCAGATGTTCACGTTCGGCATTAGCGAGTTCTAGCTTCAATTTCATGGCTGCCAAGGCGTTCTTATCTGCAATTAAGTAATGTTCATGAGATTCTGAAGTAATAGCATCATTGTATAATAAGTTGTCCAGGATGAGGTTGTGCAGATCAGTTTTAGTGGCTCCATGTGGGGCTGTAAGGTGGTACTCATTTACTAGAGTCAGCATCTCCGCCTTGGTGGCACGAACTAATGTGCTCACTTCATCGTTTGAATTCTGTCGGAATGTGGAAAGACGAAACATGGGGAATGATAGCAAATATATGCAAGAGAATACTCAGGTGGATGAACCAAAATATGAAATGTCAGTGACAGGATGACGTGGCAACGGTAAACTATGCAGTTAAACTTAATATTCAAGGTTACAATCAAGATCAAAAATGAAACTAAGCGTTTCAAGAAAGTAGGGAATCTTGTACCCGGTACTCTATATGACGAGGATAAGAGCAAGAGGGATCCTACTTGAATGTTGAGACAATTGTCTCTAAAGTAGTCCAAAAAAATGTAGGGATTTCTTACCTTGTCTCTAATGACGAGAACAAAGGCAAGAGGTTTCCTACTAAAACTTAGATAGTCCTTACAGAATTAACAATCTTTGTGCACTGGAAAAGAATGTTAACTCCCTACCTGTGTAAGTACCATATCTCTGATCGAACATAAGGAGTCAGCAAGCCGTTGAGTCGTTTCGCCAGTCTGTACGCCTCTTGATACCGACAGATACCCACACCCACGTACAGACTGGCGAAACGACTCAACGGCTTGCTGACTCCTTATGTTCCTTGCGCCTTCAGCCTAAAGTCTCCAAAGGAATTTGTTGACTTACTGCGGGGAACACAGGCCACAGGGATAAGAGCCTCGTTGGACGTAGAATCACTGTTTACCAACGTACCTGTGGATGAAACAATCGGGATGATAGCGGACAGAGTGTATCGCGATCCGGCCTGTACTCCTCTTGACATACCAGAAAATATTCTGAGGAAACTACTCCAAGCTTGTACTAAAGAGGCACCCTTCTTGAGCCCGGATGGGCACATGTATAAGCAAGTAGATGGGGTCGCCTTGGGTTCTCCCCTAGGTGTCCTGTTTGCGAACTTCTACATGGGTACTATCGAGAAAAAAGTCTTAGTCGACATGAACTTGAAACCGGCAATATACTGCAGGTATGTTGACGACATTTTTACACAGGTACCTGATGTCAGACATCTGCAGGAGTTGAAGGAGGCATTTGAGCAGAATTCTGTGTTACGTTTCACTTACGAGATGGAGAAGGATGGGAAGCTACCCTTTCTAGATGTAACAGTCATGGAAAGGAGCGGAGGTTTCCACACTGCAGTCTACACTAAGGAAACAAACATAGGAATGTGCCTAAATGCCAACAGTGACTGCCCAGACAGGTACAAGAGGAGTGTTGTTAACGCTTATGTCGAGCGTGCTCTCAGCCAGAGCTCAGAATGGAAGCAAGTCGACGAAGAACTCTGTAGGGTAAGGCAGGTCCTAGTCAACAACGGCTTCTCCAATGGTTTCATTGAAGACATCATAAGAAGGAAAGTGAAACGCCATGCAACTTCTGAAGAGACAACTAATACAACACCTATACCCCCTATTAGACTATTTTACAGGAACTTTTTTTCCACAGCTCATAAAACGGAGGAAAGGGTCCTGAAAGATATTGTTAATAGAAATGTTATCCCTACAGACAAAAATCAGAAGATGCAACTGACGATTTACTATAAAACCAAGAAAACGGCCAGCCTACTCATGAGAAACTCTCCAGACACTGAGCAGAACGCTCTAAAAGAGACCAACGTCGTCTATGCCTTCAAATGCCCTCTTGGGGACTGTAAGCCTCAAAAAACTCAGTATATAGGCAAGACAACAACATCTCTTTCCAGGCGTTTAACGATGCATAAGCAACAGGGCTCCATTAAGGAACATACAATCTCTTCCCACAACCAAACCATCACCAGAGAAATCCTAGCAAACAACACAGAAATCATTGATAGATACAGCGACAGCAGGTGGCTTGACATCTGCGAGGCACTACACATCAAGAAGTCAACACCAGCAATCAACAGCCAATTAAAGCACAACTATATTCTACCCACTTCAAGACTCCGCTCCAATATAGAAGCATCAAGAAATATGGGCCAATAGGCCGTCTGCAGTTACAGATCTATTCTTCCCTTTAGCTTATACCCATTGTTCCGTGTTCTGTGTTTTGGTGAAAGTTTGCTTTCACCTCATCTAAAAACCATTTGTAACATGTCACCTCACCCAAATGCAGGTATAAAAAAGAAAATCAAAGCTGTTTAAACTCTGTTCAGTTCAAGTTGTGTGTGTGTAAACTAGTCTTTGAAAATGTAATAAGTTTTACGAAACGCGCTCAAGTGTCGCGTCAGACTAGAAATAAAAATAATTTTGGAGAATTGATTTTTCATTTACCATCAACAGTAAAAAGAAATATAAGGAAAATGGAGAAAATTCGTGTTAGAATTATTAATCTTACTTTTCGGTCATATTTAATAATATATATATATACATATATATATATATATATATATATATATATATATATATATATATATATATATATATATATATATATATATTGTTATATATTTGTGTGTATGTGTGTGTGTGTTCTCTGTAAACTGTAGCATTGCAATAAAATAAAACAAAACATACAAAAAAATAATAGGGGTGGTAGGAGAAGAAAAGAATTAAGTATTCAGTGAGAATCCACAAGATCTTCTCTGAATGCTCTTTGTTTTCTTCTTCGAGGATGTGGGTCCCTGCAATTGCACCAGAGGTGGTACCCCTAATATATATATATATATATATATATATATATATATTATATATATTATATATTAATATAATATATATATATATATATATATATATATATATATATAGATATATATATATGAGAGCACAGATCACCAGGAAATCACAAAAATGATTTCAAAAGTGAGATGAGCTCTCACAAAATGAGAGCACAGATCACCAGGAAAAGAGAAGATGGCAATACCACAGGTGCCATCAGAATCATGACCAGCGATGACACTATTGCCCCCAGGAACGCCACGACAGCAGAGGCTCTTCAAGACAAACACCCACGCAGAGCCCCCGACAGCAGCAGGGATCCCCAGGAAAACAATGCTGGCATAGAACCCTTGACTGTTCGAGAATCTGAGGTGTACAAAGCAGCCATGTCTTTCCCAACAGGTTCAGCAGGGGGCTTTACAGGTCTAAGACCCCAGCACATCAAACAAATGCTGAACCCGGTGCTTGGAGATGCTGCAAAGGACCTTCTAGTGGAGCTTACCAGATTCTCCAACATGTGTTTGGCTGGCGGCATCCCTGAGGATATCAGGCCTGTCTTTTATGGAGCAGCACTCTGTGCTCTAAAGAAGAAGGATAGGGGTATCAGGCCCATTGCCGTTGGCAACACCCTCCGACGCCTCGTAGCTAAGGCTGCAGTGAGATCTATCAGCCAGGAAGCAGCCACCTTGCTGAAACCTCATCAGCTCGGGTTTGGGATTCCCCTAGGTTGTGAAGCTGCAGCACACGCCGCACGGGCTTACATTGCTGATCTCTTGGACCAGAAGGCACTAGTAAAGCTTGACTTCAAAAATGCTTTCAATCAAGTCAGACGAGATGCTGTCCTCAGGGCTATACACAACCATTCCGTCCCCTTTACCCGTTCATCCGATCGTGCTACAGTGGGGACTCTAAGCTTCTTTTTGGGAGCATGAATAAACTCCTGTGAAGGTGTCCAACAAGGTGACCCCTTAGCACCCCTCCTTTTCTGCCTAGCTATCAAAGAGGTCACTGATAGTCTGACAAGCGAGCTAAACATCTGGTACCTGGATGATGGCACTCTCGCTGGAACCCCAGAAACCATTTTGGAGGATATAAGGAAAATCCAGGAGCAGGGAGCAGCCTTAGGCCTCATTCTCAATGCATCCAAGTGTGAAATAATCTCCCGCAACCCAGACATCACTGGGCAAATACAAAATGTTCTTCCAGACATTCTCGTTGTCGAGCCACCGGACTGCACTCTCCTGGGTGCCCCCATTGGCCCACGAGCAATCGAGGAGGTCCTGGCTGCAAAAATCACTGATCTAAAGAGAATGCTGGACAGGATTGACAAGATTGATGCCCATGATGCTCTCTTTCTCCTCACAAGATGCCTGTCTCTCCCTAAGTTGACTACTTTCTGAGATGTTCTCCATCCTACAGCAGCCCTAAGTTAATGTGTATGACACCCTTCTGAGGTCCATGCTGGTGAAAGTCCTGAACCTGCCATTGGACGACTCTCGGTGGGAGCAAGCAACCCTTCCTGTAAGACTTGGCGGCCTTGGTGTCCGCACAGCCTCCCAATTGCTCTACCAGCCTTCCTTTCCTCCTCCCACGCATCGCACGACCTCGTCAGAGATATCTTACCTGCAACCCTGAGAGACTCAGCAGGAATACACGATCCGCTTTCACTGAATGTTCAAATCAGTGGGATGTTCTCGGCAGGCCCAGCAACCATATGAACCAACAAAACAACACAAACAGTCCGGCTGGGACCACCCTCTAGTGGCAAAAGTACTGCTGGCCATGCTCAGCGCCCGCCAACATCAGACAAGGAGAAAGCCCGCCTCAGAGCAGTGCGTGCCCCCCATGCAGGAGACTTCCTCCTGGCAGTACCCATGTCAGCAATGGGCACGCGCCTAGATCCAGAATCCCTTCGTGTAGCAGTGGCCCTCCGCCTTGGTGCCCCAATTCACACTGAATACAAGTGTATTTGCAACAGGGGGTGGAAGCAGACCACAATACGGACTGCATGGGTTGCATTGCGGAAGCACAAAGGGCTGGCATGCAAGACACAACGAGGTCAATGACATCATCAAGAGAAGCCTCGTCTCAGCTAAGTGCCCAGCAGAGAGAGAACCTCGCATCCTAGGGTCCGAACCCGGATTTCCCTGCACTTCGCCCTGGATGGCATCAACATATACTCATGGAAGGAGGGTAGGACAGTTGGTGTGGGACTACACATGTGTATCCCCCTGGCTGACACCTATGTACACTTCGGAGCTGATCAAGCAGGTGGGGCGGCCAACCACAGGGAAACAGCAAAATCTTCCTCAAATACAGGCGACTGGCAGGCCAATACCTCTTTGTTCCCATAGCGTCTGAGACGCATGGGCCCCTGGGGCAAGAGTGCCGTGGGATTTCTCAAGGAATTGGGTTCCAAGCTCATTGACGTCACCAAGACCCAAGGGCTTGCAGTTTTTTTGTTTCAGCGCCTCAGTGTGGCGATCCAGAGGGGAAATGCTTGCTGCGTCCTCGGTTCCTGTCCGGAAGCGGAGGAGCTTCAAGGGATCCATAACCTTTAGGCATTTGTCCTGCATGTTTTGTAACCTTTAAATACACAAAAAGCATAAAAAAAAGGAAGGGGGTGGTAGGAGAAAAGCACACAGAAACTGTATTGGAGGGGACCTACATTCCCTCCAATGCGTTATGTGTGATTGCCTCCGAGGCTATGGGTCCCCTTCTTCCAGCCAGAGGTGGTACTCCCTGNTGATCTTTATACCTATTTTCAGGACAACAATAGTGCTCCTTTACCATGTTCTAATCCCATTCTCGCCTCGCCAGATATCACGAAGCCTTTCCTCCTCCATGTCGACGCCAGTGGTATCGGCATCGGGGGACATCCGGATGCAACAACGAGGTGAGGAGGTTCTAAAACACCAAAAGAACTACAGCACTATCAAGAAGGAGCTACTCTCCATCGTCCTGAATTTACAGCACTTTGCACCATACCTCCAAGGTGCTCGGTCTACCACCATCTACTCGGACCACAATCCTCTACGCTTCTTGCATCAAGCGCAATTTAATATTCAACTTCTTTACGATGGGCTTTATATCTACAAGATTTCAACCTGGAGATCTTCTACATCAAGGGGTCTGACAACATCATAGCCGACGCCCTCTCCAGAGTCTATGAAGTAGAGGCAGCTCCACCTACCACTCTACCACCTGAAGACGTAACTTCTTCCGGAACCGCAGGCTTCGGGGGAGAGTTGTGACGATAATCTCTTTCAAGAGATTGAGCCTGCTCTTCCCTATCAAAATTACGTCAATGTTACAAGTACAAAAGGCGACATTCAAGATACGTCCACCAGTAGCACAAAACGTTTTGACCAGGAAGCAAAACGTACCCTACAAACACCCCCCCCCCTTTACCCCCTGCACACCGGCTCGCCGACCGTCTTTAACGAGCTAACGACCCATTCTCAGCCTGCCTGCTTCTGATTAGCTGGTGACTCGCCGTCAGCACACCTGCACCTACACTCACGCTATCTAGCCGAGTCGACGCCTGGGCTAGCTGCAGCAGTCTTCCTCAGAATATTCTCGTACTCTTAAGAGTTGACATCTCTCTCTGATATACTAAGCTATCTTGGCTTCCGTATACTAAGGGAGGTAGCAGCTTTAGCCAATATTCTCAGAACCTGATTTTTATTGAACTATTATTATACTATTATTGTAATTTCATCTCTAGTAATTCTTATGTTTTCTTTTGTTTGTTGGCTTGCTTTAAATTTCACTTAAGCCAAGGGATTGTCTTTATTCATGTTTAATTTTCTAAATTAATTAAAGTTTCATTGTTTATACTTTGTGTTTTGTGTGTCTTCCCTTACGTTTACCACAGACTAACAGGCAAGCAGTCTCTTTTTTTTTGTAAGTGTGACCAGGCATTGACACCTGCCTTTGGAGGACTGCTGAACATCAACACTCCGACACTTTACCGTCACAATATATAAATATATATATATATATATATATATATATATATATATATATATATATATATATATATATATATATATATATATATATATATAAACTAAGTGAGTATGATCGGTTACTGAAATCAATGCTAGAAAAAGCCCTTAACCTCTCTCTTGATGACCTGCAGTGGAAACAAGCCTCTCTTCCCGTAAGACTTGGGGGCCTCGGAGTTCGAACAGCAACGCAAATCGCTGTTCCAGCCTTCCTGTCCTCCTTATCAGCATCCGACGACCTTGTGAAAGAAATTCTACCTGCCCACTTACATCAGCTGGCAGGTGTACATGATCCCAATTTTACACGCTGTGCCACAGAGTGGGCCTCTCGTGCAGGCCCATCACCTCAACCACCATCCCCAAAAGCCCACAGGCAATCCAGCTGGGATGGCCCCATTGTAGACAAAGTTGCTGCAGAGTGCTTGGATGCTGCATCAACACAGCACGACATTGCTCGCCTCACAGCAGTAGCAGCCCCACATGCAGGGGATTTCCTGTTAGCAACCCCAATGTCGGCAACTGGCACGCGTCTCACACCACACGCCCTCCGAATTGCTGTGGCCCTCCGCCTTGCTGCCCCAATCCACACCAGATATAGGTGTATTTGCGGCGAGGTGGTAGCTGACGGGTACGGCCACCATGGCCTACTCTGCCAAAGTACAGGAGGATGGCACTCGAGGCACAGTGAAGTTAACGACATCATCAAGAGGAGCCTCGCCACAGCTGGATGCCCAGCTGAGAGAGAGCCTCGTTACCTAACGCCCCGTAACTCTGATGCTCTTATTGGTCGCCCGGATGGTATCACAGTGAACCCCTGGAAGAATGGCAAGCAGTTGGTATGGGACTACACGTGCGTATCAACCCTGGCTAACACCTACATTGAAATCAGTGTTGCACAACCAGGTGGCGCTGCCACCCACAGGGAAGCAGCCAAATCCCGTAAGTATAGAGAACTGGATCACCACTACAATTTTGTCCCCATTGCTTCTGAGACACTCGGCGCCTGGGGTAAAATTGCTACCAGTTTTTTGAAGGAACTGGGTTCTAGGCTCATTGAAACAACAAGGGACCCTAGAGCTGCCAGCTTTCTTTTCCAGCGCCTCAGCGTGGCGATACAGAGGGGGAAATGCGCACTGCATCCAGGGTTCCTGCCCGACATCTGAGGAGCTGGAGGAACTCGACAACTTATGATAACCATCTTTGTAAACTATATGTAACTCCTTTTTTGTAGCAAAGTTCAAATAAAGCAAATATATATGTGTACATACAAAAGAATGGGGGTGGTAGGAGAAGAAAATATTAGTGTTCAGTGAGAAACCACAAGGTCTCCTCTGAATACGTCTTATTATCTTCTCCGAGGCTATGGGTCCCCACATTGGCACCAGAGGTGGTACCCTCACAAACTATATATATATATAAATATATATATATATAATATAATATATATATATATATATATATATATATATATATATATATATATGTAAATATATATATATATATATATATATATATATATATATATATATATATATATATATATATATATATATATATATATATATATATATATATATATATATATATATATATATATATATATATATATATATAACTGATAACTCACACCCCAGAATTGACTCGAACCCATACTGCCAGGAGCAACGCAACTGCTATGTACAGGGACGCCTTACTCCACTTGACCATCACGACCGGACAAAAGGAAGTGATAGCCGAAGCTATTTGAACCACTTCCCTGCTGGCACTCAGATGGTAATCTTGGGAACACAAATGCGTGAGGAACACAAATGGGAACAAGCCTGAATGGTCCCCAGTACCATCCAGGCTTTCATTGCAGGCTTTCATTGCAACTGAAAATTCACACCCCAGAAGTGACTCGAACCCATACTGCCAGGAGCAACGCATTTGGTATGTACAGGGACGCCTTAATCTGCTTGACCATTACGACCGGACAAAAGGAAGTGATAGCCGAAGCAATTTGAACCACTTCCCTGCTGGCGCTCAGATGGTAATCTTGGGCATAGCATTTTAACAAATCACATAATTTTTGGGGGCAACAAGTGAGGAACACAAATGCGAACAAGCCTGAATGGTCCCCAGGACTATATGCAACTGAAAACTCACACCCCAGAAGTGACTCGAACCCATACTGCCAGGAGCAACGCAACTGCTATGTACGGTGACGCCTTAATCTGCTTGACCATTACGACCGGACAAAAGGAAGTGATAGCCGAAGCTATTTGAACCACTTCCCTGCTGGCAATCGGATGGTAACCTTGGGCATAGCATTTTATCAAATCACCTCATTTTTGGGGCAACACGTGAGGAACACAAATGCGAACAAGCCTGAATGGTCCCCAGGACTATATGCAACTGAAAACTCACACCCCAGAAGTGACTCGAACCCATACTGCCAGGAGCAACGCAACTGGTATGTACAGGGACGCCTTAATCCGCTTGACCATCACGACCGGACAAAGGAAGTGATAGCCAAAGCTATTTGAACCATTCCCGCCGGCACTCGGATGGTAATCTTGGGCATAGCATTTTATCAAATCACCTCATTTTTGGGGCAACACGTGAGGAACACAAATGCGAACAAGCCTGAATGGTCCCAGGACTATATGCAACTGAAAACTCACACCCCAGAAGTGACTCGAACCCATACTGCCAGGAGCAACGCAACTGGTATGTACAGGGACACCTTAATCCGGTTGACCATCATGACCGGACAAAAGGAAGTGATAGCCGAAGCTATTTGAACCACTTCCCTGCTGGCACTCAGATGGTAATCTTGGGAACACAAATGCGTGAGGAACACAAATGCGAACAAGCGTGAATGGTCCCCATGACTACATGCAACTGAAAACTCACACCCCAGAAGTGACTCGAACCCATACTGCCAGGAGCAATGCTACTGGTATGTACAGGGACACCTTAATCCGCTTGACCATCATGACCGGACAAAAGGAAGTGATGGCCGAAGCTATTTGAACCACTTCCCCGCCGGCACTTGGATGGTAATCTTGGGCATAGCATTTTCAAATCACCTCATTTTTGGGGGCAACACGTGAGGAACACAAATGCGAACAAGCCTGAATGGTCCCCAGGACTATATGCAACTGAAAACTCACACCCCAGAAGTGACTCGAACCCATACTGCCAGGAGCAACGCAACTGGTATGTACAGGGACGCCTTAATCCGCTTGACCATCACGACCGGACAAAGGAAGTGATAGCCGAAGCTATTTGAACCACTTCCCCGCCGGCACTCGGATGGTAATCTTGGGCATAGCACAAATCACCTCAGGAACACAAGGAATGCGAACAAGCCTGAATGGTCCCCAGGACTATATGCAACTGAAAACTCACACCCCAGAAGTGACTCGAACCCATACTGCCAGGAGCAACGCAACTGGTATGTACAGGGACGCCTTAATCCGCTTGACCATCACGACCGGACAAAAGGAAGTGATAGCCGAAGCTATTTGAACCACTTCCCCGCCGGCACTCGGATGGTAATCTTGGGCATAGCATTTTATCAAATCACCTCATTTTTGGGGCAACACGTGAGGAACACAAATGCGAACAAGCCTGAATGGTCCCCAGGACTATATGCAACTGAAAACTCACACCCCAGAAGTGACTCGAACCATACTGCCAGGAGCAACGCAACTGGTATGTACAGGGACGCCTTAATCCGCTTGACCATCACGACCGGACAAAGGAAGTGATAGCCGAAGCTATTTGAACCACTTCCCGCCGGCACTCGGATGGTAATCTTGGGCATAGCATTTTATCAAATCACCTCATTTTTGGGGCAACACGTGAGGAACACAAATGCAAACAAGCCTGAATTCCCCAGGACTATATCAACTGAAAACTCACACCCCAGAAGTGACTCGAACCCATACTGCCAGGAGCAACGCACTGGTATGTACAGGGACGCTTAATCCGCTTGACCATCACGACCGGACAAAAGGAAGTGATAGCCGAAGCTATTGAACCACTTCCCCGCCGGACTCGG
>WNGS01100465.1:0-10996 GCA_020271785.1 Procambarus virginalis
AACCAAGAGACGTGACAGCAAGACCAGGGTCTCGAATCTTAGACGCATTTCCTTGCTCACAAATGGTTATGGTGGGAATCTGCAGGGAGGTGGGCGCCGGGCTCTCTAATTTGAGTAGTTGTAATGAGAACAGTTTTCCCAAGATTTGGAAATGTGAGAGTTGTGTGTTTCCAGCTCTTGCGGTTCGTAATAGTTCTGTTGGACACCGATTGTGAATGTTGAAGAGTGTTTAAGCCTGGCGATTGTTGCAGTCTGTTGACGTCAGCGTTACATTGACGTTATATTGACTATATAACGTCAAGTGAATGTATATAATATTATTTGTATATAATTTACATATTTATTTTCAGCGATGTTGCAGTATTTTTTAATTGAATATTTGATATTCTGCTATGGAATCTTTAGGGATTTATGGAATCATTGGAATATATATATGGTGTGTATATATATATATATATATATATATATATATATATATATATATATATATATTATATATATATATATATATATATATATATTATATATTAGGGGTACCACCTCTGGTGCAATTGCAGGGACCCACATCCTCGAAGAAGAAAACAAAGAGCATTCAGAGAAGATCTTGTGGATTCTCACTACCCTATATATATATATATATATATATATATTATAATATATATCTATATATATATATAATATATATAATATTTTGGATGTTAGAGGCGCGGTCATTGACCAAAGTTACGAAACTGAATAATAGCGGCCAGCGGATATCTTGCGGCAGCAGGCGGTCTACTTTGCCTTTCCCACTAACGAGCGAAGTGGCTAGTTTACCTGGTACACCTCTAGCTGTGAATTTCTTGGTGGTTACTTCACCTGATATATCTCAAGGTCTGTAATTTTTCGTGGTTTACCTGGTACACCTCCAGGTCTGTATGTGTTCGTTGTTAGTTTACCTGGTACTCCTTTAGCTCTGTATTTGTTCACTTCTGAGGACTAACAACTTTGGGCTTCTAAATGGTAGTTTAGTCTAACTGGTGAATTTGCGTCTGGGTGTTTAATACTAAATAATACTTTATCATTCGGTGGCATTCAAAGTCTCCAACGCTGCCAGGAAAAACGTTTATTGCAAAACCCGTCATGCGTAGCCTTGCAACAGGTGAAAGACAGGTCTTCATCGGTGTTTTCTGAGCAAGGTTGGAAGCTAGTCTCTTGGGGCTAGCCTGATCAAACTTTGCACGGTGATTGATGAGGGGTAGGTGCTCAACATGGGCTGGTCGGAGTAGGGTCGACCTGCTAAAAGACCTAACGAGTCTTACTTTTTGTGTGGTGGTTGTTGGTGTCGCATGAGCGTCGGTAATTGAGAAGAAGATTCATGTACGCTCACGGGCGAGGGAGCGCGCATGTAAACACCAGACCCGCCATCTGTCGGCGAGGCGGAAACTGTGACCAGCTGCTGTTTCCGGCTTGTGTGTCTACCACTTTCTGCCTTCACCCCCTACCCCCTCCCCTACACACACGCCCCTTTACCCCCCCCCCCCACACACTGCTCACCCTACCCCCTACACTCTGCTCACCCTACCCCCCACACACACCCTCACCCCTCCACAACCCCCTACCCCTATACCCCCTCACCACCTACCCCCCCCACCCCTTACCCCCCCACACACCCCTTACCCCCTCCACACCCCTTACCCCCCCACACACCCCTTACCCCCCCACACCCCTTACCCCCCACACCCCTTACCCCCCACACCCCTTACCCCCCACACCCCTTACCCCCCCCCACACCCCTTACCCCCCAGCCTCCACCTCAATTTGTACAGAAGGAAAGATCTGCTTTCTCTGGTTGTGTCTGGCGCTCTGGTGCGCGCGCGTGAGCTCCCGCGTGCTGTAGTGTAGGCACTGGACGGCTCCACAACTTCTCTAAGGTTTACTGCAATCAAATAATCTTAATGTAAAGTGACTCAGTTTCTCAAGTTCTAGCAAAGTGGTCCTCGAAATGGTCCACACTATACACTTCCTGGTTAGTCAGGTGTGTGTGTGTGTGTGGGTGGGTGGGTGTGTGGAGTAAAGAGGAAGGAGAGGCATAGGTGAAGGGAAGTATAGAAGTGGGAAGTACAGTGAGAGGTATGAAAGCAGGCGGGCTGTCCGCCTTGCTGACACGATGTGTGGGTGTTGGCAGCTAAGCTAAGCTGGCTCCCTCTTGTCAGGGAGCTGTGAGTGTGTGAGAGGTTCTTCACATGTGATTCACCATATATGGATGTCTATAGATGAATACTGAGTAGCATTCATATATACACACTCCGATGCTTCCACACATGTTGTTCTGTTTAAGGCTCTTTGTTTAATTATTATTATTTGTCGAATAGTTCATACATATTATTTATCGAGTTGTTCATATATATACTTGTATGAACTGTTCCTATATACACATATATATCTCATCTGGGGATTATATACTGTGGGACAGGGTTATCAACCAGAGAATCGAGGCTCTTGGGCCACCAGCTGTGGGAGCGGGGCGTCTCATCTTGGAGTAATCTTTCTAACATTGGATCCTCTAACATTTCGATGGTGTTCCACACCCTGATGGCTTGGTGCTGCAGTCTGATGTTTAGTGGCTGTATATTAAAGAGTTCATGGAGCTCCTGGATTGTCTGATTATATGGTGGACGGTGTTTTGCTGCTCTCCTGAGCGCCTTATTTTGCACTGCTTGCAGTTTCTGCATGTTAGTTTTCTTTATGGTGTGTAGTGGTACTGGGGGATACTCTAAGTGCGGCCGAACTAGAGCCTTATATAGGTGGATCTGAATGTTACTACATAAGAACATAAGAACAAAGGCAGCTGCAGAAGGCCTATTGGCCCATACGAGGCAGCTCCTATTTATAACCACCCAATCCCACTCATATACATGTCCAACCCATGCTTGAAACAATCGAGGGACCCCACTTCCACAATGTTACGCGGCAATTGGTTCCACAAATCAACAACCCTGTTACTGAACCAGTATTTACCCAAGTCTTTCCTAAATCTAAACTTATCCAATTTATACCCATTGTTTCGCGTTCTGTCCTGTGTTGATACTTTCAATACCCTATTAATATCCCCTTTGTTATGTCCATTCATCCACTTGTAAACCTCTATCATGTCACCCCTAACTCTTCGCCTTTCCAGTGAATGCAAATTAAGCTTTGTTAATCTTTCTTCATATGAAAGTTTTCTAATTTGGGGAATTAACTTAGTCATCCTACGCTGGACACGTTCAAGTGAATTTATATCCATTCTAAAATATGGCGACCAAAACTGAACTGCATAATCTAAATGGGGCCTAACCAGAGCAAGATATAGCTTGAGAATCACACCAGGTGTCTTGTTACTTACGCTGCGATTAATAAATCCGAGTGTCCTATTTGCCTTATTACGAACATTTATGCATTGATCCTTTTGTTTTAAATTCTTACTAATTATAACTCCCAGATCCCTTTCGCAATCCGACTTCGCAATCTCAACACCATCTAGCTCGTATCTTGTAACTCTATCATCATTACCTAGCTTCAGAACTTTACATTTATCAGCATTAAACTGCATCTGCCAGTCCTTTGACCATTTCAAAACCCTATCTAGATCAACTTGAAGTGATAGTGAGTCCTCCTCCGAATTAATTTCCCTACCGATTTTCGTATCATCGGCAAATTTGCAAATGTTGCTACTCAAACCTGAATCTAAATCATTTATATATATTATAAACAACAGAGGTCCCAAGACAGAGCCTTGAGGCACTCCACTTACAACATTTTCCCACTCTGACTTGACTCCATTTATACTAACTCTCTGTTTCCTTTGGTATAGCCATGCCCTAATCCAGCTTAATATAGCACCCCCAATACCATGAGCCTCTATCTTTTTAATCAGTCTTTCATGTGGCACTGTATCGAAAGCTTTGCTAAAGTCAAGGTACACAACATCACAATCCTTACCACTATCAACTGCCTCAACTATGCTAGAATAAAAAGATAACAAATTTGTTAAACATGAACGGCCATTTATAAAACCATGTTGCGACTCAATTATTAATTTATGTTTTTCAAGATGAAGACGAATTTTATTTGCTATTATAGATTCGAGTAACTTTCCCACAATAGACGTTAGGCTAATTGGTCGATAGTTAGACGCAAGTGATCTATCTCCTTTCTTAAAAACTGGTATCACATTAGCAACTTTCCAAAACTCTGGCACTGTGCCTGACTCTATTGATTTATTAAATATGATTGACAGTGGGTCACAAAGCTCCTCTTTGCATTCTTTCAGCACTCTGGCAAACACTTCATCCGGCCCTGGGGATTTGTTTGGTTTGAGTTTTACTATTTGTTTAATAACATCCTCCCTGGTAACTGCTAAACTCGTCAACCTGTCCTCGTCCCCACCCACATAGACTTGTTGGGCTGAAGGCATATTGTTAAGTTCCTCTTTAGTAAATACAGATACAAAATATTTATTAAAAATACTACTCATCTCTTCATCACTATCTGTTATTTGACCTGTCTCAGTTTTTAATGGACCTATCCTTTCCCTAGTCTTAGTTCGATATAACTGAAAAAACCCTTTAGGATTTGTCTTTGCTTGCCCTGCTATACGAACTTCATAGTTTCTTTTTGCTTTCCTTATCTCTTTTTTAACATTTCTAACTAGTTGTACGAATTCCTGTTCTAAAGTGACCTCCCCATTTTTAATCCTCTTGTACCAAGCTCTCTTTTTACCTATAAGATTCTTCAAATTCTTTGTTATCCACTTTGGGTCATTAGTAATCGATCTATTCAATTTGTGTGGTATACTACGTTCCTGTGCTTTGTTTAGAATATTCTTAAATACGTTATAAATTGAATCTACATCGAAATCCCCATTTACATCACCCATCGCTGGGTTCATGTCTCGCTCCAAGACCGGCCCCACCCCATACCCAAGACTTTCCAATCAATTTGACCCAAAAAATTTCTTAGGCTATTAAAATCAGCTTTTCGAAAATCTGGCACTTTAACAGAATTTTCTCCTACAGGTCTATTCCATTCTATGCCAAATCTGATTTCTTTGTGATCACTGTTCCCTAGCTCACTCCCTATTTCGATGTCATTAATTTGTGTTTCCCTGTTAGTTAACACTAAATCTAAAATATTATTTTCCCGTGTTGGTTCCTTAATGTGTTGCGTAAGAAAGCAATCGTCAATTAATTCTAGAAAATCTTCTGCTTCACTATTCCCTGTTTTGTTCAACCAGTTTATTCCACTCAAATTAAAGTCACCCATGACATAAATACTGTTAGATCTAGATGCCCTAGATATTTCATCCCATAGATGCTTTGCTTCCATTCTGTCTAAATTTGGTGGCCTATATATAACTCCAATTATAATATTATTTGCTTTTTCGTTTAATTCTATCCAAATAGTTTCTGTGTGTGGCTCAGTTTTGATTCCCTCTTTGAGACTACATTTCAAATTGTCCCTAACGTATATGGCTACTCCACCACCTCGTCTAATATATCTATCTGTGTGAAATAGTTTAAATCCATTTATTTGATATTCGGCTAATAGTTCTCTATTATCAACATTCATCCACGTTTCGGTAAGTGCAATAATATCTATTTTTTCTGTGCAGACAAGAGCATTTAATTCGTTAATTTTATTTCTTAGACTTCTACTGTTTGTGTAATATACCCTAAGTGAATTGTTATTTTGAGGCCCTTCTCTTTCCCTGATCATTTTGCCAATTCCTTTCTCCCGCAAACACATACTTTTATTACATCCTTCCTCCAAATCAATTCCCATACCTCTATCTACTAACAGTTTAAACCCAAACAAACACCTCTAACCACTTCTTCCAACGAATTTGCAACAGCAACAACCCCAGCTCTCGATAGATGCACCCCATCCCGAGCATACATTTCATTTCTTCCATAGAAGTGTTCCCAGTTGTCTATATAAGATATTGCATTAGATTTGCAATATCTTTCCAGCCTGCAATTGACACCAAGTGCCCTCGACATCCATTCATTTCCCACTCCCTTTCTTGGAAGAATGCCACATATGATCGGGATTCCTCCCTTGCTCCTAACTAATTCTATTGCTGTCTTGAATTTCAGTATTAGTTCCTCACTTCTAACTCTCCCAACATCATTACCCCCTACACTAATACAAATAATGGGTTTGCTCCCATTTCCCGTCATAATATCTTTCATGTTTCCAACAATATCACCAATACCAGCTCCAGGATAGCAAACCCTTAATCTGTTCCCTTTATCTCTGGCACAAAACGTTCTGTCCAAATACCTCACCTGGGAATCTCCCACAACCAAAATTCGCTTCGATCCTCCCTTTTCTCTTGGGGCACTTTGAGGGACACGCGCTTCAATGTTCCTCGCCGCTATGCCCTTACCTCCACGCTGAACCATAGGTTCACCACAGCACTCGTCCTCCAACACATCAAATGCGTTTCTAATCTTTATGGTATTAGGTGTCTTTTTTGCCAAGGTCTTCTTAAGACCCCTGTCTTTTACAATATGCCAAGACGGGGTCTCCCTAATGCCGGTCTCCTCCTTTGCTTCATCCTGTCGTTGCTTAAGCTGCCTTACCTCCTCCCGCAACGAATCCAGCTCTGTCCTCAGAGCTCCAACCAGACTCACCAACTCCCTCACCAAACCCTCCATTATTGCTGAATATTAATTGCTGAGGCTTCGAATCTTCTCAGTTTTCCTAATGCTACTTTGGCTTTATTTAGTCGGTCCCTTACATGAATTTGTATCCCTGTTCTATTGTATCATCAGTCCCAGTATTCTGCCTACCTCCGCATATTGGATCGGATGGTTGTCAAGGATGATGGGGTCCGGGTTTCTTTTCTCAATGTGTATTATCTGAAACTTTTGTTTGTTGGTGCTAATTTCCATTGCTTCTCAAAGTTGTTGATGAGTTCAATTGCTGCCTTGGTCTTGTCGGCTAGTAGCGGTTTTGATGGTCCCGGTTTGGCAAATTATTTGTGTGTGGGTGGGTGGGTGGGTGGGTGTGTGTGTGGAGTAAAGAGGAAGGAGAGGCATAGGTGAAGGGAAGTATAGAAGTGGGAAATACAGTGAGAGGTATGAAAGCAGGCGGCTGTCCGCCTTGCTGACACGATGTGTGGGTGTTGGCAGCTAAGCTAAGCTAGCTCCCTCTTGTCAGGGAGCTGTGAGTGTGAGAGGTTCTTCACATTGGTGTGTGTGTGTGTGTGTGGTGTGTGTGTGTGTGTGTGTGTTGTGTGTGTGGTGTGTGTGGTGGGGGGGGGGAGGCACAACCACTGCTGGAGACACCGTGAATGTGTCAGTACTGCTGACGTCATCACCAGGAGGTCACAGGCGGAGCTGTTGTTCACGTGTAGAGCAGAGCAGAGGGGTGGGTGTGGGAGGTGTTAAGGCAGAAGGGGGGAGTGGTGGAAGGCTGCTAGTGGTGTAGGAGAAAAACACAGCTACACTTGTACAAGGTTTACGGGGTCACCATAGCCCGTGCTACATGGACATTTCGTTCTGAGTAGCTAAATCTAAAATAACGACAACACTTGTACCAGGTGCCAGTCCCTCTGCCTCTGTAACACCTGCCCAGTGCTCACTGCACCCTCAAACCTCTAAACACTTCAGGTAGAGCCGAACGTGGCTCTATGAGGCGCTGTGGAACAACTCCCACAATACGACCAACCAATCTTAAGAGCTCTATGACTCGGAGTAAAATAAGTGGAAATCGGGCTGCAATAAGCATGTGGAGTACGATCGCAATGGTTTAAAAGATGTTAAAGACAGTAAATACTGGTTCGGTAACAGGGTTGTTGATTTGTGGAACGAAATACCGCGTATCATAAGTAGTATCCCTTGATTGTTTCCAGCGTAGGTTAGACATGTATATGAATGAGATTGGGTGGATATATATAGAAGCTGCTCGTATGGGCCAATAGGCCTTCTGCAGTTACCTGAATTCTTATGTTCTTGATCAAGGCGAGATGCGCCCCGCCCTTTTCCCAAAGCTTGTGGCCCAAGAGCTTAGATCTAGTGGATGGAGTGTAGTGGTGGGAGCCACGGAGGAAGTCAAGGATGGACCGTGGCTGGTGAAACTGGGGAATACTCAGGGCTGTGGTTCGCGGCCACTCCTGAGAGAGTAGAGGCTTCCACTAAGTCACTATCGTCTTCTCTCTAAGGGGGAGACGCCTAGAGACACACACACAGGCTTCCTCTAAGTCACTATCGTCTTCTCTCTAAGGGGGAGACTCCTAGAGACACACACACAGGCTTCCTCTAAGTCACTATCGTCTTCTCTCTAAGGGGGAGACTCCTAGAGAGAGACACAGAGGCTTCCCCTAAGTCACCATCGTCTTCTCTCTAAGGGGGAGACTCCTAGAGACACAGGCAGACTGGGATTTGTGGGTGTCGCTTTTTTCTTTGAGGATTGGCGTGACCACAATTTTTTTTTGTTGGGTCACAAGAAGCGGCATATTATTTTTTTTCCCGTGGGAAAGTTGGCAGAAACAGTGTGGTTCCTGCGACTGTGAGTGACGAGCAGTATTGTATGTTCTTATGGGAACTCTGGACTTGTCACCATCTGGACTTGTCACCATCTGGACTTGTCACCATCTGGACTTGGATATCTTGCTGGACCCCCTCCTTCCGTCCACCTCCATTTTTACATCAGTGGGTACCTGCTTGATGGGGTTCTGGGAGTTGTTCTTCTCCCCAAGCCCGGCCCGAGGCCAGGCTTGACTTGTGAGAGTTTGGTCCACCAGGCTGTTGCTTGGAGCGGCCCGCAGGCTGCTCGAACACCATAGACTGTCAGTCTGGACAAATAGTCTAGAGTCAGACAGGCCGCTCCTTACCCCAAACTGTGACACTTGAGTACAAGAGTAGGTAGCATTTAACTCCTTTTAGTAGGCTGGGAACTTGCCCTTCCATAGTTCTTAGTGAGCCTTACCCACAAGCGTTTCCTGGAACACGACTGCCAATCGGAATATTCCCAGAACCCCCCCCCCCGTCGCTTCGAATTGCTTCCGAGTGAACAGGGGCAAACAGTTATGGATTGGTTCCCAGTCAATCCTCCCGGGGTTTTGTGTATGTGGTCGTTTCTTGCGAGTCCTTCCTACTCTTAAAATACATTCTCTTCTTCTAGCTTAAAGAATTCAATTGTGTTGTGTGTGTTAGATAGCATGACGAGTCTTTAAAAAATGTGGGTGGCGAGGCTGCCGTCTCTTACTTGACCGTGGCGAGCCTGCGCACGCGCGCACCCCCAGCTGCAAGGGGTGTGGTGGGGAGGGAGGACGCAGCTGAAGCTGGGAAGGACGCAGAAAGTGAAGCAGGGATGGAGGCACGTCAGAGGTAACTGGGAGGGTAACGCTTCGCCAGCAATTTGGTCTTGTATCCTGGCCTAGAAGAATGCATTAGACACCAGTTCTTAGCTGTTCACCCAGCAGTAACAGGATACCTGCGTGTTACCCAATTGGCTTGGTCGTGTTCCAGGACAAACTGGTGGGTATAAGATTATTTTACCATGAGCTATAAGAAGGAAAAGCTCTCAGCGTTATATACACGTGTTCTATGAATTGTGCATATGGCACCTCTGCTTATGTATTTTATTCTGCATTTTCTTCCATATCGTTCATCCGGTACGTTGTTATTTTACTTAGTGTAGATTTGGGACCTGGCCATCCAGTGTATGTACTTCCAGGTGTCATATTACTATTGATATTATCTCGTTCTTCTTTCTAGTGGAGTACATTGGATGTGTGTTTTGAGACCGAACAATATTTAGGTGCCTCTTTCGCGTCTATACGTGCTGTCTGACTGTTCTCGGATTCCTCTATTTCGCGCAATCTCTCCTGCATCTGAAGGGGGACGACCTGAGTAATGAAACAGTACTACAAGACGGGACAGCACAGTGACTTGAAGATGTACAACCATTTGTGATCACTGATCCCTGATTTGATAAGTTCATGTCAGTAAGTCAATCTATCATTTTTTGGCTGTCGCAATTTTGCTTGGTTAGCTTCCATAACGTAGAGTCGTCAGACACCCTCTCCCACCTGTTACTTCCCAAATTTTTTCCCCCTTTTTACCTGCTGTTTTCCTAATATGGGCACATTTGATTATGCTTTGTACCCTGTATCCTTATGTTTTAAGGTACGCATTTGTTACCGTTCTGAGTACATGGAATTTATCACTGTAAAATCATATTATTTTCTGATGCCAAGTCGAAAAATTTATTAATATCAGCTGAAGTTAATCAATATATTCAGCCGAGGTAATTTTCATAAATGATTTTTGTGTCATCTGCAAAGGATGATCGAAGCTGTGACTTGTATTTTTTGTCTATATCTGATAGAGAAAAGAAAAACAGCGGCGCAAGGACGCTACCCCTAGGACATGAGCTTTTAACTAACTTGGACTAGATTTATATGGTCTGACCGTTTACTCGCTAGTCCTTTGACAGAAACTAGAGACCAGCGTCTACTTATACCGCGTTCTTCCCACAATGACTTCATTTGTGATGCTATCACGCCTGGTCACATTATCGAAAGCCTTGCGGAAGTCGTTTAATACATCACGCATTCTAGTTTTTCTTCTTAATGCCTAAGTGATTTATCGTAGTGCTCAAGTCAGCTGTGAGAGGCACTCCCCTCGATCTTCCCGCTCGCACAATCAGTTGACTGGGTTGTGCAAAGGCACTTGCTGTCTACCATGAATTGGTGAACCGACCCCTCACTATCATCTTCAACATATGTTTTTTTTATTATGCTGCACTAGTGACGTGCGCCCAACTGGTTATTTATAATCTATCTCTTTGCCAATGCTTTTGCCACCTCCTTCTGTAGAGTTTGCGCTACTGTCTGCTGAACTGCCTCTAAAAACCCCCACAAATCCCAACAAATTTAATTCCTTTTCTCTTATTTTTCTTTTCTTTTCTACTTTCTCCTATGAAGGGCAGACCTAACCCCTAGTAACCAGAAGGATGGAGA
>WNGS01100473.1:0-10154 GCA_020271785.1 Procambarus virginalis
CCCATTTTCGTCCTCTGTTCCAGAGAAAGTTGTAGACTAAGTGATGGTAGTTTGACTTCTGGTTGTGTCGGGTTTTGGGAAGCTGTGGTTGCAATTTTGTTGTTGCCTTGCAATGCATTATTTCATTGACAATGTGTTGTAACTTAATTTGTATGATATTTTCATAATCCGCATTTTCTTGAATGACAGCCTCAATTGCTGCTTCATCTATTGTAGTGTCAATAAGTGTGGGAGTATGTCTCCCAAGATCCTCCCACAGCTGACTTGAATGGCTCATTGCAGTGCACAGTGCACTGATCTTCGTGCACAAAGCCTATTTCCCTTAATCCTGGATAGTTTCTGGCATGTTGGGTATCTCCAGAATGCCCACTTAACCAGGAACACTGTTAAAATACGTAGGCCGCCGTATGTCTAGGCAGGAAGTAGATACAGGGAGCTAAGTATACTTGCTACCAAAGGGTCAGTGAGTACATGGCTGGTGCCCGCTGAGACAGAGGGGAAGGCGCCAGCAGCGTCTGACCTCTGGGGTCAACCGGCGCGATGGAATAACAGCTATGACGTGTTCATGACGTCACTCCTGCTACTGCTCATCGAACGAGCTAATATGATTGGTTCCCGCTCATTTGCTGCAATGCTATTGGTCAAATTGTAACTCCTTTTGTGTTGTGTGCCACGAGATGCCCGGCACCCTTGCAAACTCATTCACGTGAGAGAGACCATACGAAGAGGACGTGTTCTGTTCTACCGGCCAATAGACTGATCACCGTCTATCCCTCACCGTCAAGTTAACTCAGCGTCTTTGCGATATACCACACACTCGCCAGAATCACGAGTGGGAATATATTGTTTAGAAGCCTAAAGTGACAAATCTCCAGAGCGAAACAGACTGGTATCAGGTAACCCCTGGTGACAAAGATCGTCGTGAGTGACTAGAGTGAACTAAGGCAGTGCCGCCGCCTAAGTAATCTGTGTGTGACTTTACCACAGTGTACCTGTACCACAGTGTACAGTGTAGTGCAGGTACCAGCCAGCCGCCGCCAGCCGCCAGCCGACGCCAGCCGCCGCCGCCGCCGCCCTCACTCTGACGTGACGTCACCACCTTAGCACCGCCAGTGCCAGTGTGTGCGCGTGTGTCTGTCTGTTAAGCATACAGCACGCCCTACTCACGAAATCATCTCAAGATACTGCGAGTACCCTCCGTGTCTACGAGCGAAACCAGCTATCAGGCCACCTACGAGTGCTTGTATAAACGAGTCTGAGTGAGTGCGTAAGGAAAGGTACCTTATCTGTAAGTACAAGATCTTGTCATTGTTTTATTGTGTCTGTGTTGATCTGAGGGATCAACCACAGTTCTCACCTTCTTATACCTGTCGCAGGTTATAGGTGAATCGACGGTGAATGCGTGTTTATCTGTGTGGTATCACTGCATTTCACTCGTCTGTGAATGTGAGCTTCACATACACCACACATTTAGTTATTGTGTGATTATTATTGTGTTTATTGCATATCATCATTACCGAGTATCCGGTTGGAACTCTTGTGATCCCTTTGCATACCGGCAGTTAGGTTGCCGTGTTAGTGATTGGCTGTCAACTGTGTTAAGTTAGGTGTTTCTCCACGAGTGGATACGAGTCGATTAGCCAGACGTCAAGAGTCTCGCTAATGCAACCATAGCTTTGCTGACGCCAATCGAAAGTAAATCAAGCACCCTGTGTATTAGTGGTTAAGTTAGTAAATAAACTACTGTTAAGCTTTATGCGGTGTTTCCGTTGAACCACTTCTGAATACTGCCAATATTACTCAAGCCTTCAGCTCTAAGTGTCTTCAACACCGAGTTGCCTGTAAGTCACTAAACTATAAATTTGATGAGGACCCTAGGAGTCCCTTAAAGTGTTACATCATTGAGGAGATTCCAACGACCAACGTGGAGCAGGACCAGGTGAGGCTAGTCTGAGAAGAGACCCACAAGGACTCTAACTCGACCTTGCTCCCAGGCCCTGTACGGTTGCTCTCGTATTTTCTATTTTGCTAATTCCGACAGCTTCGTGAAGCGTCTGCCACATGTACATTGGCGACGTACGCATTGCAGTCGTGACAGCAAAAAAAAGAAAAACCCCCACATCTGGCGCCCAACGTGTTAGGCTTAGTTGGAACCTATGAGCTAGGTTGTACAGTAAAATTTCGCACTTAAATTTTCCCTGAAAATTCAAAAGTGACGAGCAGTATTCAGAGGATGTTTAACACCCTGTTAGGTACACACACCACCAGTATGTCTGAGTGTGTAGAGTACAAACAGCGCTACCTGCATCTTCACTTGGCCTTGACCGCTCGTAGACCTGACGACTACGACACTCTTACTGAACAAGAGTGTAAGGAACGAGTGGAACAGCACATGAGGGCCGTGGAAGAGGTGATGCTACAAGCACACATGCAGGGTAGTGCTGAGGTGGCGTGCACGAGTCTCATCACACTGGATGAAGCTATCGGTGGTGAGACCCCAGTGAGAGATAACACAGTGGGAGAGACCCCAGTGAGAGACAACTTGGAGGTAGAGACCCCTGTGGGTGACGTCACCGAGAATGATGTCACTAGAATCACGCGCGCTGCGGAAGAAAACGGAGTCACGCGGGAATCTAACCCTTGCAATACTCCGTTGGGGGGATTCTATGGGGAAGAATCTCGGCCCAAAAGGTCCTTGTGGACGACACCAACTCAAAGAGTAGGTATTACAGGCTCGCAATTATTCACCTTAGAGGAATACCGTAACCAAGTTAGGGAGTTGGGATTCGAAGGGAATAAAGTAGCAGAGCAAGCTATGAAACTCTGGACTGATCAGCAGGACAGAGAAAGTAAACTGTGGACTGATCAGCAAGAGAGAGAAAACAAACGCTGGACTGATCAGCAGAACCGAGAAAGTACTGAACGCATAGCTCGCATGCAGTTGCAAGCAAGGCAGGATGACCAGACAAGTGGTCGTTCAACGGAGACTAACGTTGAACAAGGTAAGACTGTCAAACTACCTAAACTAGCTAACTTTGATGAGAGGGACGACTCGATGGATGCATACATCAAGCGTTTCGAAGGTCACGCCGCTGATTGCGGGTGGGAAAGATCAAAGTGGGCACTCGCTCTTAGTGCATTGTTAAAGGGTAGGGCATTAACTATCTACCACAGTCTGGGTCCGCACCAGCGCGGAGATTACGAGGCATTGACAACAGCGCTGCTGAACGGTTTTGGCATAACTGCAGACCGGATGCTAGAGAATTTCCGTAGGGCTCAATTGCAAAAAGGTGAGACATATGTGCTCATGTTACAGCGGTTAGAATCGAGTCTAAACCGTTACTGTGAACTCATGGAGACTGCTCCTGGGAGCATGGAGTTCTATCAACTGATGATTCGTGAACAGTTCTTAGAAGCATGCGAATCGTCTCTGCGTGTCAAGCTCAAAGAGCAAGAAATTGTGTCAAATCTGTCTATGGCCAAGCAAGCTGATCTGTGGGCTGGGGCCAGGAGACAGGTGAAAGGGGTGAAGCCGCACGAGAAGCATCATGCTACAGGTATTGGCGATAGAGCTAAGCTTAAGACTGGTGTGTCGGGGGAGCAGGGAAACTCCTCCAACAAGCAGGTGCACAAGTGCTACACCTGTGGTAAGCCAGGTCATCGTGCAGCTGATTGCAAGGTAAAACCGAAATCAGGTTACATAGCAGGTGTGAGCTCAAGTGGTAAGAATCATCCCAACGTTGGAAAGGATCCACTAGCTTGGACCCTTGAGGTGGTGGACGGAAATGTTAACGGAAAATCGGCGAAAATCTTCCGTGACAAAGGCGCCACTACTCACATGGTAAGAAAGAGCCTAGTACAGCCAGGATCTGAGACAGGTAGACATGTCTATGTCAAATTCCCAAATGGCTATACTAAAGAGATGGTGGAGGTGTATGTGTGGGTCGACACACCTTACATCAAAGGTAAAATCCGTGCCGTTCAACAGGAACGTGCTGTATATGGACTTTTATTGGGAAATGTTCCGGGAGTCTCTGATTGCCCAAGTCCGCCCTCAAAGAAAACGGGGGAGAGTAAGGCGCGCAGCTGCCGTCAGTCAGCTGATCCCAAGGGCGACTCGCCGGGGATGACGTCACAGGGAGTGACCACACCCTCACCCAGTGAAGTATAAGGGAGAGAAAGCAAAAGAACACATGCTCCAACGCTACGAGGACCCTCCTGCAGATGGATCCAACAAGCCGAAGAAGCATGTAAGACGTAAAAACAGGAGAGGACCGCAGGGCTCGACATCGACAGGGCCGATCGACCACCCTCTGCTCTCAGCAACGATCGCCGGTGTCTCAGTGATAACCGCCGACGAGGAGGAAGGTCAGCCAGGTCTCTTCAATCAACAGCAGCAGGAGACACACCGAGATGTTAAGGTTGATGATCAGCTGTCTGAAGATCAAGTCGACCAGGTTACTCGACTGGTAGCAGAGTACAAGGAGGTACTCTCTGACGTCACTAAGGTAGCAAAAGTAGAGGGTTACCGCATACCTTTGCTAGAGCAGCAAGCGGTACGAACAAAACCATATCCTGTTCCTCATCACCTTGTACCACAGGTGAGAGAAGAACTGGCATCTATGATTAATGCGGGAGTAATAGAGAAGTCGACCTCACCGTACTCAAGCCCGATGGTGTTAGTGAAGAAGCCTGGGGGAGGTGTGCGCATCTGCCTCGACTTCAGGAAGTTGAACTCCATCATAGAGTTTGATGCTGAACCGATGTTCAATCAAAATGAGATCTTCTCGAGGTTAGCTTCCAGTTGCTATTTCTCCAAGCTTGATCTGACAAAAGGATTTTGGCAGATTCCATTACATGAAGACAGTAAGCGCTGCACTGCCTTCATGACAAGCGAAGGTCTCTTCCAGTTCACAGTTCTTCCGTTTGGACTGGTGAACGCCCCAGCCGTGTTCAACAGAACTATGCGCAAAGTCTTGGGGGGAATTACTGGAGTAGAAGTGTTCGTGGACGATGTGCTCATCCACTCTGCTACGTGGGAAGAACATCTGACCTTGCTAAGGCAGGTGTTGACAAGACTACAAGAAGTAGGAATGGTTGCAAAACCCACTAAGTGTGAGTTGGGGTGCAAGGAGGTCAGGTACCTTGGTCACGTGATAGGGGGAGGGTTCACCAGGCCGCTGCCTGAGAAGATCACCAAGATCAGTGAAGCCGCTCCACCCGCCACCAAGACTCAGGTTAAGTCATTCCTGGGACTGGCAGGGTACTACAGAACTTTCATTCCCAATTTCACGTCTATAGCAACTCCGCTAACTAATCTCACCAAGAAGAATGCACCTGTTAGAGTACGTTGGACAGAAATGGAGAACTCAGCATTCTCGACGCTCAAGAAGAAGCTGACTGAAGCACCCATCCTTAGACTACCAGATTCTACCAGGGAGTACATCCTTCGGACAGATGCCTCAAATACAGGTATTGGTGCTGTACTCATGCAAGAGTACGACGGTGAAATCTGGCCAGTTGCGTACTCCAGTCGTAAACTGAGCAATGCTGAGCAGAAGTACTCCACTGTAGAAAAGGAACTCCTTGCTGCTGTGGTGGGAGTAAGGAAATTCTACCAGTATCTCTATGGTAAGCGTTTCACGTTTCAAGTAGATCACCAACCCCTCAGCCACATCGGTACGCTTAAAAACGCCAACCCTAGAATAATGCGCTGGGTGTTGTTCCTTCAACAGTTCACATTCCGCGTGGTTTACATAAAGGGAGCCGACAACGTAGGTGCTGACTGGTTGAGTAGGTCGGGGTGATTAACGAGACGTCGATCGAGGGAGACATGAGCGAGGAAATGCGACGCGAATCACTGGACACTGGTACCCAGTGTGTCTCTGATGTTTCAGGCATGACACAGGTGGAGACAGGCAGTGGACAGACCAGCGCCACTCAGGGTTTCGAGGCGTTGAGCCGACCCAGACCTGGAGCTACGTCTGACCACAGTGCCTGCTCAAAACCTGAACAGATAGCCACATGTGATCCGGTGACTGAAGAAATTCCTCACTTACCAGAAGAGAATAGTCTAGACGAGGCCCGCCTTGCCTAGAAGGATAGAAAACGGGGTCCGCTGGACCCGGCCGCGCTCAGTGCACTCAGTTTGTGCACGTTGTCAGCGGTGTGAGTTGGAACGAGCGCCACGCTGTACTCACCTATTTGTACTCACCTATTTGTGCTTGCGGGGTTGAGCTTTGGCTCTTTGGTCCCGCCTCTCAACTGTCAATCAACGGTGTACAGATTCCCGAGCCTACTGGGCTCTATCATATCTACCCTTGAAACTGTGTATGGAGTCAGCCTCCACCACATCACTGCCTAAAGCATTCCATCCGTTAACTACTCTGACACTGAAAAAGTTCCTTCTAACGTCTCTGTGGCTCATGTGGGTACTCAGTTTCCACCTGTGTCCCCTTGTTCGCGTCCCCCCAGTGTTGAATAGTTTGTCCTTGTCTACCCGGTCGATTCCTCTGAGGATTTTGTAGGTTGTGATCATATCTCCCCTTACTCTTCTGTCTTCCAGTGTCGTAAGGTGCATTTCCCGCAGCCTTTCCTCGTAACTCATGCCTCTTAGTTCTGGGACTAGTCTAGTGGCATACCTTTGGACTTTTTCCAGCTTCGTCTTGTGCTTGACAAGGTACGGGCTCCATGCTGGGGCTGCATACTCCAGGATTGGTCTTACATATGTGGTGTACAAGATTCTGAATGATTCCTTACACAGGTTCCTGAACGCTGTTCTGATGTTAGCCAGCCTCGCATATGCCGCAGATGTTATCCTTTTTATGTGGGCTTCAGGAGACAGGTTTGGTGTGATATCAACTCCTAGATCTTTCTCTCTGTCCGTTTCATTAAGTACTTCATCTCCTATTCTGTATCCTGTGTCTGGCCTCCTGTTTCCACTGCCTAGTTTCATTACTTTGCATTTACTCGGGTTGAACTTCAACAGCCATTTGTTGGACCATTCACTCAGTCTGTCTAGGTCGTCTTGTAGCCTCCTACTATCGTCCTCAGTTTCAATCCTCCTCATAATTTTTGCATCATCGGCAAACATTGAGAGAAACGATTCTATACCCTCTGGGAGATCATTTACATATATCAGAAACAGTATAGGTCCAAGGACTGACCCCTGCGGGACTCCACTTGTAACGTCTCGCCAATCTGAGACCTCACCCCTCACACTGACTCTTTGTCTCCTGTTGCTTAGGTACTCCTGTATCCAACGGAGTACCTTCCCTTTCACTCCAGCCTGCATCTCGAGCTTTTTCACTAGCCTCTTGTGTGGCACTGTATCAAAGGCTTTCTGACAATCCAAAAATATGCAGTCTGCCCACCCTTCTCTTTCTTGCCTTATTTTTGTTGCCTGGTCGTAGAATTCAAGTAACCCTGTGAGGCAGGACCTGCCATCCCTGAATCCATGTTGGTGCTGTGTTACAAAGTTCTTTCGCTCCAGGTGCTCCACTAGCTTTCTTCGCACAATCTTCTCCATCAGCTTGCATGGTATGCAGGTTAGGGACACTGGCCTGTAATTCAGTGCCTCCTGTCTATCCCCTTTCTTGTATATCGGGACTACATTAGCTGCTTTCCAAATTTCTGGCAGTTCCCCTGTTGCCAGAGATTTGTTATACACTATGGAGAGTGGTAGGCACAGTTCTTCTGCTCCTTCCTTAAGTATCCAAGGAGAGATTCCATCTGGGCCTATAGCCTTTGTCACATCCAACTCTAGTAAACACTTTCTTACTTCCCCGCTTGTAATCTCAAACTCTTCCAGTGGTTCCTGGCTAGCTATCCCCTCTCTTAACTCTGGGATTTCTCCTAGTTCTAGGGTGAAGACCTCTTGGAATTTCTTATTCAGTTCCTCACATACTTCCTTGTCGTTTGTAGTGAATCCTTCTGCCCCTATCCTTAATTTCATAACCTGTTCCTTTACTGTTGTTTTTCTCCTGATGTGGCTATGCAGCAATTTAGGCTGAGTCTTTGCCTTGCTTGCGATGTCGTTTTCGTATTGTCTTTCCGCCTCTCTTCTCATCCTGACATATTCATTCCTGGCATTCTGGTATCTTTCTCTGCTCTCCAGTGTCCTGTTATTCCTATAGTTTCTCCATGTCCTTTTACTTTGTTGCTTAGCTAGCCTACATCTCTGATTAAACCATGGGTTTCTCATCTTCATTTCACTGTTTTCCTTTTGGGCTGGGACAAACTTGTTTGCTGCTTCCTTGCACTTTTGCGTGATGTAGTCCATCATATCTTGGGCCGTCTTTTCCCTGAGCTCTGTTTCCCATGCTATGTCTGTTAGGAATTTTCTTATCTCCTCATAGTTTCCCTTTCGGTATGCTAACCTTTTGGTTTCAGTATCTCTCCTCGAGTTCAATAACCCTTCTTCAATCAGGTACTCAAACTCCAATACACTGTGGTCGCTCATCCCTACTGGGGCCTCAAAACCGATTTCTCTTATGTCAGAGTCGTTCAGGGTGAAGACCAGGTCGAGTCTCGCTGGTTCGTCATTTCCTCTCATCCTTGTGGGTTCTCTGACATGCTGGGTAAGAAGTTTCTAGTCACCACCTCGAGTAGTTTGGCTCTCCACGTATCCTCGCCGCCATGCGGTTCCTTGTTCTCCCAATCAATTCTTCCGTGATTGAAGTCCCCCATGATGAGCAGGTGGGATCTATTTCTACAGGCAGCAGAGGCTGCCCTCTCAATTATAGTGTTAACTGCCATGTTGTTATTTTCATACTCTTGACTGGGTCTTCTGTCATTTGGTGGAGGGTTATATATTACTGCTACTACTATCCTTGGTCCTCCCATTGTCATGGTGCCTGCTATGTAGTCTCTGAAACCCTCACAGCCCGGGATAGCCATCTCCTTAAAACTCCATTCCTTTCTCATGAGTAGGGCCACTCCGCCTCCTCCCCTACCTTCCCTCTCTTTCCTTATTACTGTGTACTCCTGGGGAAACACAGCATTCGTTATGATTCCAGAGAGTTTTGTCTCGGTGAGTCCGATTACATCTGGGTTCACCTCTTGTGCTCTTTCCCTTAGTTCACTTGTCTTGCTTGTGATCCCATCTATGTTCGAGTACATTACCCTGAAACTGACTCTCTTCTGCTTCTCCTCTTGGGGGGACCTGTGGGGTCTGGGGTGAGCGGGAGCTTGGAGGATCTGGTATGGGGAGACTGGTGGAGGAGGAAGGGCTTGGGGGGTGGAGGGGAGGGGGAGGGAAGGGTGGGTGGGTGAGAGGGGAGGATAGAGGGGGTGGGTGAGAGGGGAAGGGTTGGGGGGGTGGGTGAGAGGGGGAGGGTTGAGGGGGGTGAGAGGAGGAAGGTTGGGGGGATGGGGGAGAAGGGGGGGTTTGGGAGGGCAGTAAGGGGGGAGGGCTTGGGGGGCTTGGGGGAAAGGGAAGGCTGAGGTGGGTGAGGAAGAGGGGAGGGTGTTGGGGAGTGGTGGAGAGGGGAAGGCTTAGGTGGGGTGGGGGAGAGTGGGGGGCTTAGGGGGGCAGGGGAGAACGAAGGGCTTGTGGGTGGGAGAGACTGGAGGGCATGTGGGAGAAGGGAGGGCTTGGGGGATGGGGGAGAAGGGTGGTCCTGGGGGAGGGGGGAGTGGGAGGAGGGGGATGAGCGGGAGGAGGGGGGGTGAGGGAGAAGGGGGGTGGGTGGGGGAAGGGTGATTTAGGTGGGTACTTATTGGAGGGCTGACAGGGGTTGGGGCAGGTAGGGTGTCTGTTGAGTAGAATGTGGGGATGGTGTCGCACTCCCTGTGGCTAGTGCATTGTTGAAGGGGGTCCCCACTCCTCTGGGATTGTGTGGATCGGGGTTGTGGCTCCCTGATTCCTTTCTCTCCCTGCGCTCCTTCCTCGCGTCTGCTGCTGCTTTCTCTCTTCCCTTGTCATATCCCTCTGTAGGAATACTTTTTGAACTCTCTACATTTGCTAGACAGCACTTCCTTTCTAACAGTCCTCTTTCGTGCTTTCGCTCATGAATACACCTTATCATTCGGTCTCTGTCCTTGTTGTACTTTCCAGCCTGAAAACCTTTTCAACATTTTGTGCACAGTTCCCTCCATGCTTACCTCTTTAAGGATCTCTTTAACTATGTTTTGTCCTTGTCTCTCCGCTCCTT
>WNGS01100475.1:6522-19022 GCA_020271785.1 Procambarus virginalis
TTCGAAGCGTCTGCGCAGGCGTGCCGTGCGCAGGCGTCGCGCGAGCTTCGCGCAGGCGTCGCGCAGGCTTCACGCAGGCGTCTGCGCAGGCGTCGCGCAGGCTCACCAGGCGTCTGCGCAGGCTCGCGCATTTTGTATACACAACAACTCCACTCTTACAGGAATTCTTCGAAGGTTTCAAAAGGCTTAAGATAGCGTAAAGAAAATGCTTATGTAAACAACTGTTATCTTGCTTTACTAGAAGGCCGGCAACTTGTCAAATGTACCCGCCCCCCCATTATTCATGAGAACTTTTAACTTAATTTTGAACTGGAATCAGGAGCGAGTTCTGTCGTGGCATTTATGACTTCGGCAGGTAGGTGATTTCATGGGTTTTAAAACAATGATGGAAAGAAGCATGTGTTTTCTGTCTTACATTGTGGCACTTGGAGACTCCCTGCTGAGTGTCCTTATGAGCTTGAATTTGTTGCCCCTTATGAGTGTGTTACATTGCACTTTTAAAATAAGCGGTCTGATTCAACTAACTTCAGTATAGCTTGCAGAATATTTTACCGGTGTCCGAGGAGAGTCAGCCCTGTCATGTCTGGTTTGTGGTTCTTGGACCTCAATCATTCTTGTTATGAAAGTTGTCACTCTTTATGACGATTTTTGCGCACTTTGTTGCCCTGTTTCCAGAATGTATTCCGATGTATTGAAGGTGAGGTCTCCATGCTTGAGGTAGTCTATGAGATAGATTCGGGGCTTAACGCCCCCGGGCCCGGTCCCCGACCAGGCTCCTTTTTGTACACATCTCCAGGAAGCAGCCCGTAGCAGCTGTCTAACTCCCAGGTACCTATTTTACTGCTTGGTAACAGGGGCATCAGGCGAAAGAAACATTTTGCCCATTTGTTCCGCCTCACCGGGGATCGAACCGGAACCCAGAACTACAAATCGGAAGCGCATGAGAGTGTATGTTCTGCTGAACATACACTATATTTTCCTTAAAATAAAAATGTTCGTTTAATTGGCTTTTTTCCCCCGCTGATTCTACTCCACTGTTAATAATGAGAAATCATAACACCTAGCTCCTCTTAATAACCCTCTAGTGTTTAATCAGCTGCACGGGTCGTGTTGTTAATGTGGCGGCTAGTTACAGGTGACAATAATCAATAACCGTTTTCTGTTACAAAAGTCCGCTTCGCCGGAGCACTTACCCGAGATCTGTTTTTTCGAACTGGAGGACGTCGCCATGTCGACGAGGGAGGTGTCGACGGAGGCCCCGAGGAGCTGGGTGACGTTAAGCATGAGGTTGAGGTAGGCCTCCCGGTACTGGTATCGCCCCGATTGATGAAGTACTCTCTTCCTGGCAAACCCAACTCGGCTGTCCAACTGGAAACCGGAGGAAGGCGGTTAATGCAGAGGTACGCAAACAACATGTAGATGAATAACTGGATAGCACTTGACGGAAATGCGTTTATACTAACGATGACGTTAGAGGCACGAGGACCTGTATTATGTGGTTGAGGAGTTGGTGATGTCGGCGGCGACCCACTCAGAGATAAGGATGTCGTTGTTGTAGTTGCGAAGGCGAGCCATCTGTCGCACCCAGTCGTACCCTGTGTCGTTCCAGGCGTCGCCCTCCAGCACCGGCCACCCGCCCAGCTCCTTCAGCAGGTCCAGCAACGGCTTGGCGTCTAGGGCCTCGATTGCTTCTGCAGAAGGCGAGGCAAAGGCGTAAGACAAGACTAGGATGAGGTGAGGAGAGGTGAGGCAGTAAGGACGTATCAATATCTCTCTCTCTCTCTCTCTCTCTCTCTCTCTCTCTCTCTCTCTCTCTCTCTCTCTCCTCGAGAGAGAGAGAGAGAGAGAGAGAGAGAGAGAGACTTTTCTCACAATGAGAGTGAATATAAATATGATAAAGTCAGAGTCAGAAACACTTGGAGTGGCCCCAGGGCAGTGTCCTGGTGCCTCCATTGTCCACCATAAACATACATGGTTTATATACATGAGTCAACAATAATATTAGTAAAATTTGACGACCTATTCTCAGTTTATGCTCGTCCAAACTGCGCCTCACCTCAAAGACGTATTCGACAATTTTTATCAGACTGTGTAACCAAAAACAATATTTTCTCAAATAAAATGTAATAGTAATCATAAACAGGGGGGAGGGGGGGGGTCTGGCGGCTGCATATAATCACCTTTGGCCTTTGTTGATGGGGACGCGATGGCTATTGATATCTATTCGAATCGCAAATAAATGCTTCAGCCACGGACTTCAAATACAAATAATCGCCAACAGAACGTAAACAAATAATATAACCTCACCTAACCTAAAATAACCTACACTAACTATACAGAGAACTTTAATATACTAAGATTAATATATATATGGGAACAAACCAATTTTTTATTTCGCAGGGAGCAGCTTTACGAATGGGTCTTGAAGAACGGCCGCCATTTTACCGAGCCTAGCCTGAGGACAGGCTGCCTAAGGTCCCTTGAAAATGTGCCACAATTTTAAACCTCTGGATCCCTTCCGCAAGGCATTCATTTATACCATTCTGGATTGATGCGAAGCCTGGCGCGCACAGTGCCTGGGAACACAGGACGCTCATACATTTTTTTTTAATTTCTAAGGTAAGATCAAAGAGTGAGGAGAGCGTGGATCCAGCCTCCGCCTGGCCGAGAGCCGCAGTGAGTAGGCTGGTATTGACAACATCTAGATTTGCCCTCCGGATGTGCATGGCGTCTGGAAAAAAAAATTCTGGGCTCGGCTGTTAGTTTCGCTCGACTCTCCGGAGTTCAGAGGGCAGATGTGTTGACAGTCTTGGGTCGTCTGCGCCTCCTTTGCGTGTAGCCGAGGGCCGCCAAGGATCTGCCTCCCGGGGGTCACCTCCCGCCAACAGAGAGCCATATCACAGCAAGGCTCGGTGACTTATCCCTTATACGGGAACGAAGGCCCTCCAGCACCGGCCACTCGCCCAGCTCTTTCAGCAGGTCCAGCAACGGCTTGGCGTCTAGGGCCTCGATTGCCTAACCCCAGAGTCATCAACAATCACAAGTTTGCTCTACCTCACTCACCCGTATTCATACATCCGGCGTAGAGAGTTTTGACGGCTGTGGTGATGTTGTTATCATCATCGAGGGGCGGCTCCTCTAACAACGACCTCAACACGTCGTCCAAGTCTTCCTTCAGGCGCTCGAAGGTATTGTCCACCGCCTGTTGGTGGAGAAGGTGGTTACGGCTGGTGGGGTGGAGAGGTTACCGGGAATGACAAGGGAATTAATACTGAGTAGAGAGGCATTAATACCGAATAATACCTCTCTCTCTCTCTCTACCCAGGGAGGCTGGGTAGAGAGAGAGAGAGAGAGAGAGAGAGAGAGAGAGAGAGAGAGAGAGAGAGAGAGAGAGAGAGAGAGAGAGATCCAAGACATGAATGATCCTGGGAAGCAGGAAGCGGGTACAGAAGCATGCTCGTGCAGCGAGGACATGGTGAGATCAGTCACCATGCCAGCATGGAATAAATAACCTTATCACGAAAGCTCACTCGTCTATAAATAACAGTTTTGTATAATTCAACGAACAATGGCAAATATTTCCCCCCTTTTTATACAGTGGTATTGATAGATAAGATCAATATAGTATAGTAGTATAGCCCTGGGGCCAGATTCACGAAGCAGTTACGCAAGTACTTAAGAACGTGTACATCTTTCCTCAATCTTTGAAGACTCTGGTTATATTTATTCAACAGTTTACAAGCATGAAAACTTCCCAATCAACTGTTGTTACTGTTATAACAGCCTGCTGGTACTTCGGAGCTCATTAACTGTTTAATAATTGTAAAGAAAGCCGCCAAAGATTGAGAAAAGATGTACAGGTTCGTAAGTGCTCGCGAAACTGCTTCGTGAATCTGGCCCAAGTGTGTCTAGTATATTAACCATGGAGTCTAGGCACTAGATGCCTAGTGCTTACTAGGGCGTATGCTTACCAGGTATATGGTATCTGACTAGGTCATGCTCACCTTGTCTTGCCTAATGGGGAACTTGCCATTCCACCTGCCGCAGGCAAACTGGTAGAAGTCGTGGCAGGGGTCCGCCGCTGGGTCCATCAACTGCAGCATCAGGCTCCCTGCAACACCGTGCACGTCATCACCATCTCCATGTTCATCATCTCTATATTCATCACCAAGCCACTCTAGCATTTATATAAAATGTTTCAACCCAATATATATCAAGTTAATATATCTCAACCACATTCATATACGTATTAACGAGAGCATTTGATTATCAAGGACGACAATGACACACTGACGACCAATAGTGAGCTGAAATTTTGAATAAGCATTTGATAAAACTAGAATTTGCAATGTCAAATAACCACGGATTCTGTAGCAATATTTAGGCCTAATTTGTAATTTCGTCTGATGTTCCCTGACATAAATATATTACATGTGTTTTATGTATTATGAAAATATCTTATAAATCCTGCATTTGAAGGCAAGGCGTCAAATGTGTGAGAAAAGGAGACTGGAATTTACAATTAAATGCAAAATGTAATTGACAATAAGATACTCTAGAGAGTTGTGTAATCTTGACTGACTAATCTGTGCGAGCTCAAATTTAATACATGAATTCGAGTACTCCAAAGCAGTGTTCAGGACATAGAAAGTACAGTCTTGATTGGATCTATGCTCTGAGGAAAGGTGGTACTGATTTTAATTCCTATAACTGTCACATTTATGCATGAATCATTGTCATTCCACCGGAGAATGTCGGCTCTAACGCTTCCAATATATAGATAAGATGGCAAATAAATCTTCCAAGGTACCTGACATCGTACAAACAAGGTTCGATTGCAGGTAATATAATTTACACACATCCAGACCATCACAAAAACTACACTGACTGGAAAAAACACACCAGAATAATCGATAGATATAGCAACAATAAGTGAGGATAGTCATAGCAAAAGCATTTGACATCAAATACTCTCATCCATTTATGAACCGGCAGCTTGTATCTATATTCGCCCTCCCTTCACCACGAATAAGAGAGAGAAGTACCAGTTTAGGGCACAGACGACCAATGAGAATGAAGGACGGGATTACAATGTCCTCCATACCTCCTATCCCGCCAAACACACACATCGAAACTACGACGTTGCTACAACGTTCGAACAAGATTTAACACCTCCTAACAAGTTATAACAACTAATATAACAAGTTGTAACAACGTTCTAATACGTCAAAAAACACGTTAAACCAAGATGTAACAACTTTATTGCAAGTTGTAACAAGCGAAAAATAAGATCAGTTACGGTTTGTGTTTCCAGGGATTGGACTCTGGCGGGATCACAAATTGAATAGCCTTCAGCATGTTCTGGCCTAGGGGGGGGGGGGGAGGTATGGCGTGCGGCTAGTGTTAACCACGAGGCTAGTTCCATCACTGTCTGGTTCCAGTGATTTTCTCATGGATTACACTGTCGTCTCGTCAGGGTACCACCTATTCTCTCACAAGAATACTTCTCTCTCTCTTTGTTATTGTCAATGTTTTGTATTCACTCTGCCCTTAACAACGCTAAGTTGGGCTGAGTTCATCAAGCCTATAAATAGGTGTAAAAGGAACTTTAGCGAGTCAGTTTTTAAACTTTCTTCCCTTGCAAAGAACCCGAGGAATATAGAGGTATTCACGCCCGATTCATTGATCTAACTCTTTCCATCATATTCAGTGCCATGCATGTCGAGGATATTTTTTTAAGTTCGGTTTACAAGTCTATATCTTGAGGTTACCTTGATATGATTTCGGGGTTCAGCGACCCCGCGGCCCCGATCGTCGACCAGGCCTCTTCGTTACTGGACTGGTCAACCAGGCTGTTGGACGCGGTTGCTCGCTGCCTGACGTATGAGTCAGAGCCTGGTTGATCAGGTATCCTTTTGAGGTGTTTGTTAGGTTGTCTCTTGAACACTGTGAGGGGTCAGCCTGTTATGTCCCTTATGTGTAGTGGAAGCGTGTTGAACAGTCTCGGGCCTCTGATGTTGATAGAGTTCTCTCTCAGAGTACCCCAGAGTACTCTGCTCGTCAACGGGGGTATTCTGCACATCCTGCCATGCCTTCTGGTTTCATGCGATGAAAACAGAAGTTTCACATGGAATCATGTGATGTCTATGCAGGGTATTGTGCCCTAATTATCCATATATTTATTTAAGCCTAATTTTCTTTTCAGATTTTAAACAACTCATTACAGGAAGTGAATGCTCCTGTTTTATACAGGACTAACAATAGAAGAATTGATAAAATATTAGTTGAGGAATGTGGTCAACATTTTCATATACTGTAAACCAGGCTTCCCTCAGTTGTGGCGAAGAAAAGCCGAAGACGGTGGGAGAATGTGAAGCAGCAGCGGGACGCAGCCACCAGGATAACCAGCCAGCCACCAGGATAACCATATATCATGCTGATGGTGACGATGCGTCTAGGAGGTTGGCCCTCCCTCCCCCTCCTCCTCAACGGCTCTCCTCGGCTTCCCGCCAAAATTTTCCAGCGTAATTTAAGAAAGAGCAATAATGCATTTTCGTCCATCTTTAGACATGAAATTAATTTCAAAAGTATCTATGTAATGTTCGCATAATTTACAAATAACTTCGTCATTCCTGTGTGTGTTAAAGAGCGCGGTGGTTATAGAAGAGGAGCTGGTATGTGCGCCTGGTGTCTGCCGTTATCGGGCAAGGAGGGTGGCGGGAAGTAGCCATTCCGAGGTTGGTAGCGCCGCCGGCGTACCGCACCCCATCGCTGACTGCACGAATAAAGCTTTACTTCCGTCATTTGCAGCGAGATTCGCCTTTACTGAGGATACAATAAACAAAAGGCGACGATGAAAGTTGCCACGATACTGGCAGTGTGGTGCCCATGTTGCCATGACTAGGACTCCGGGTGGTGGGGGCAATATTACGGTGTGTGGAGAGGACGGGGGCTTCGCGCCATCTTGGGGTGTCTCCTTTAAACCTTGGCGGTGGTTGGTTTCTTTTTATTAAACATTCTGTGGGATTTGACTGAACGCTAGAAAATGAGAAAAGGGTTGTCTGCTGAAACACCGCGCTCATGTAATGTTTAACAAAGTATATTTCACAATAATTCATAAAATAGAATTAATAAATTAGCAGCTACTGGAGGAATGTTATTGTCTGCAGACGTAAAGCTCCGTTGGTCAACTTTATAGGTCACACATTACACAAAATGAATATAAAACGTGGACCAGCATACAGAGCCCAGTAGGCTCAGGAATTTGCACACCAGTTGATTGACGGTTGAGAGGCGGGGCCAAAGAGCCAGAGCTCAACCCCTGCAAGCACAAATAGGTGAGTACAGATGTTTATGAAACAAGGCTACTTTATGGTAAGGAGAAACCCCGGTCAAAGGTCATTGAGGGGAGTGGTCACCTGTGGTAAACTATTGTTTACCATAAACATAAGTCATTTGGAGTACAGAGTAAAGCTGCCGAGAGTGATAAATTAAGACGGATATTAAATTGAGAGAAAGATGTTGTTGTTGTTGTTAAAGATTCGCTACCTGGAACAAAGTTCCAAGTAGCACGGGCTATGGTGAGCCCGTAGTGCCTTTAGGAGGGAGAGAAAGATGAAGAAACGTTACAAAAGGGCCAACACAGATTTTCAAAATGCAGAGCAAGTGGTTAGGTTTCAAAGTCAGTTCAGTTAGCTGTGGTTCCCCGTGCGGGTGTTTACTTCGGCGCCTGCACCAGGAGGCTCCAGGCATCACCTCCCAAATGAGTTTGGAAAATGTTTGTAAATGATGCATTCTGAAGGGCTCCCTTCTCACTTTTAGCGAGTGTGGCCTCAAAATACTAACAGTCATCAAAGCTGAAACATCTTATACAACATACAGCTTATCCTGAGACTGATGGATGCCTACTACTATCCTGGCAGAAATTTAACTGTTTTACAGTTTGACTTCCACTCGCCCACCCAGGTTACATATTCATTACATTATTCAGTACATGCATTCCCATCATATTTCTGATGTGTTTATTGTTTACTGTAAACAATAATATTATTGATATAATATTAATGAAGGTCGATACCGTATAGTGGACAAGGGGCATACGAGTGTTTCAGCCCAATGGTTACCCCGAGTGGCTACACCTCGTGGCTACACCTAGTGGCTACACCTCGTGGCTACACTCTCGTGGCTACACTCTCGTGGCTACACCTCGTGGCTGCACCTCGTGGCTACACCTCGTGGCTGCACCTCGTGGCTACACCTCGTGGCTGCACCTCGTGGCTACACCTCGTGGCTGCACCTCGTGGCTACACCTCGTGGCTACACCTCGTGGCTACACCTCGTGGCTGCACCTCGTGGCTACACCTCATGGCTGCACCTCGTGGCTGCACCTCGTGGCTGCACCTCGTGGCTGCACCTCGTGGCTGCACCTCGTGGCTGCACCTCGTGGCTGCACCTCGTGGCTACACCTAGTGTAGTGGTGTAGCCTAGTGGCTACCCCCATTGGCTATATAAATAGCCAAATAACCATAAACCTGAATTCCCTAATATTAGCAACCACCAGCCTCAAAATATTACATACATTTTTCTCAACAAATTCAAAAGATACTGACCGATTGACTGCCTGTGTGTGTGTGTGTGTGTGTGTGTGTGTGTGTGTGTGTGTGTGTGTGTGTGTGTGTTGTGTGTGTGTGTGTGTGTGTGTGTGTGTGTGTATATGTGTGTGTGTGTATATGTGTGTGTGTGTATGTGTGTGTGTGTGTGTATGTGTGTGTGTGTGTGTGTGTGTGTGTGTGTGTGTGTGTGTGTGTGTGTGTGTGTGTGTGTGTGTGTGTGTGTGTGTGAAACAATACTGCAAGGGGTGGGGGTACACTTACCTCGTTCGTGGAGGACGAGCTTGTAGTGCTCCTCCAGATCCACCCCGGACACCTTCTGGAACACCGACTCGTTCAGCGACACGTTGGTGCTGTTGAGGCCGGTGATGTTGGCCACGAACACAGACCAGCCGTCCGTGTCTCCCTCAGTGGTTGGTGTACTTTCGACATCCGGGCGCGCCGATAGCTTGGGCGGGTAGTGGACAGGGTATTCGCTGGAGTCACTGGAGGTCGGCGCTGGCGGAGCTTCCACCGTCGACCACAAGGGTGTGAACGTTGATGAGGGCGCCGGTAGCGTGGTGTTGTCGCCACTCTGGTGGTCCACATGAAGAGTGACGTCGATGAAATTCGGGTGGGACTGGTTCGTCGTTGGAAGGAAGTCATCCGTATTTTCCGTGTGTTTCAACTGTAAATCAAAGTCTTCTACGTCATCTATACTGGTGTCAACCTTGAGCGTGTCAGAGATCTCCTCATATATAGGTTTGGCTGTGGTGCCCACTGCGTCATCGCCGACTTCAGCCTCGTCACTGCTATCTTTCACTGAGACGTCATCTTTAGCCTCGACATCTATAGCGTTCACAGATTTCCTGGCATCGAGGGATTTAGATTCTTTCTTTTTTAACACTCTTGGATCATTGTTTTCGTCAATAAGGCTTACATAGTCAGTTCTGTGAGCGTTGGGGTTAGATTCATCAGCTGGAATCTGGGTATCGTTTTCGTGTAGAAAAGATATTGTTGGGTAAAGTTGGTCGGTATTTGAAGTGGCCTGATTGTTGTTCTGGATTATGGAATTGACCTGGAATGGGTCCTCAAGGGTGTTGGAGTCTTGCGCAACTTTTAGGAGTGCAAGAATGGCCTTTTCATCATCTTTCAAGGTCAAGATTTCCTTTGTCTGTCCAACTAGAGGAACCAATGATGGTTCATCCAGAGATTCCATTACTACCGGGCCCTGGAATTGAAGAACTTTGTGTCCCCTTTCACTGTGATGAGGAGAAAGTGCTTCATCTCTGCTATTCTCTCCAAAAGGACGATGTGGATGCACCACAAATGTTTGACTGAAAGAACTCTCCGAGTCAGTCACATCATCCAGGTGCTCCTCAGATGTGTCTTCTGGATCCCTGACGGATTCCCGAAACTGAGGCAGCGGGTGCATGAAGAAGTGTTCGTCGGTGTGGGCGGCGTCAGGTTGTGGCAGCCCCATCGTGCTCTCGTGGTCAGGCGAGTTGTGGAGGGCTCTCGACACTTCGGACGATATATGCTTCACTATCTGCCTGACACCTATGGCTGGATGTAACCCGTCAGTGTTATCCGAAATGGTCTCCGGGTCGGCTGTGTCATGGTTCGCTGGGTCTAAGACTGAAGAAGACATTACTTCACCGGCCACAACATACGTCTCGTGGGTACTGAGGGTGTCTTGCGACTCTTCCATAGACTCAACCTCTCGTCCTTCTTCAACAAAGGTTTTGATGGTGGTCGCAGCGTTTATATACCGAGAACTCTTTGCTGTATATGCAGTTCCCGCATGCACGGTAGATTCTAATAATATATGTGTTTGTTTACCCACTTCAGGAATGCCCACTGGAGTCCCTGTGACTTGAAGACGTGGGTTGTGAGGTTCTTTCTCAGCCGCGGAGTGTGGTGACCCTGTAATCTTCACCGTTGCAGGGAGTGGCGTGGGGTCGCCTGACACATGCTGCGCGTTCCCTGCGTCCTCCGACGTCCACTGGACTTGCTGTGTCCTGTTCTCTACAGATGAAGGTCTGTTGGATTCTGGGGCGTGTCTTGCCTTTGATGCGGTTCTTGACCGCTTCAAGTGACTTGACTGTGAGAAATTACTTGATTCATCTATATTACCTGAACCTGGAACATATCTCAGCTCTGGAGCATTACTGAGCTCTGGGGCATTACTGAGCTCTGGGGCATTACTGAGCTCTGGGGCATTACTGAGCTCTGGGGCATTACTTGGCTCTGAAGCATTATTCGCTCTAGGGACGTACGCTACGGAAGGATAGTACCTGGTGGCATGAACCTGCTTCAGGAGTAGGTCGTTTACCGTTTGCGAATGAATGGTTCCTTCAGGAGACGGCCAAGTGGTCCCCTCGGGAAGCGCCCGAGTCGTTCCCTCGGGAGACGCCCGAGTGGTTCCCTCGGGAGGCGCCCGAGTGGTTCCCTCGGGAGACCCCCGAGTGGTCCCCTGGGGAGACGGCGGAGTGCTCCCCTCACGAGACGCCCGAGCGGGTCTCCCAGGAGGACTGGCGTCGGGTGAATGACGTGTTGGCGGTGACTCCTGTACCATGCTTGGGGAACCATTCTCCACCTCTCCAGGAAGAGGGGCGGACACCCTCGGTCGCCACAGAGCCAGCAGGAGGTGCCAGCTGGGCTGAGAGGTGCTTCGAGGCTCCCAAGATGGCGTCCTCTGATCTGTGTTACTCTCTGTAAAGCATAAGCAAGTCTTTATAAATTTAGTTGTGTAGAACGGTGAATGCTATAAGGTCCATACACTTGGATTGGCTAATACAGCGACGGCCTTGTATCTTACAGTCCTCATATCCTAGCTCCTTGTCCTCACACCCCTTCTAAGTGTTGTAGTCACCCTGGCTTTGTGCGCGCGCTCTCTCTCTCTCTCTCCTGATAATTATCCTGACTTGAATTCTATATTGGATTCCCCCCCCCTCTCTCTCTCTCTCTGTTTCTCTGTCTCTGTCTCTGTCTCTGTCTCTCTCTCTCTCTCTCTCCTCTCTCTCCTCTCTCTCTCTCTCTCTCCTCTCTCTCTCTCTCTCTCTCTCTCTCTCTCTCTCTCTCTCTCTCTCTCTACCTCTCACCATGTTCTTGTTCTGCGTACTGTGATACTAATTACCGTTCTTGGGGAAGAGGAAGCCGGCATTTAGGTTTATCGAGGACCTTCCCAAGGCCGACAACTTGCCCCCAGGCTACTGCCGTGGCTTTCCTGCCTGGAGCTTGAACCCGGGTCCCTCGAGTGTGTGTCGAGAAAGTCGACCACTGTGCCACAGGATATCTTTCTGAAATACCCTGATATCGTAGACCAATTTTGCTGTTTGTGCTGGTTACTGGTATATCCTATCACCTCGAACACCCACCTTACTTTGCGACCGACCTCTTAATACGGCCAAGCTAACGTTAATCACCAGCACGTCATTACAAAAAAAAAAAAGAGATAATGTCGAAGAATATTTAAGGGGTCTCGTAGTATAGTTGGCTTCGTTCTCGACACACACTCGGAGGTTCGATTTCATGGTGGGACAGAAATGGTTGAGCACGTTTCCCTTCGCCTAATGCACTGTTCACCTAGCTCTAACTAGGTATCAAGGAGTTAGGCAAATATGGTGGGGATTGCCTCCTGGGGGACGCTCAGTAATCCGGCCTTGGAAGACCTCGATATAATCCTGAAGTACATATACACAGTCTTCATGTCCCCGACCAAAAACGAGGTAGTTATTAATTATATCAAGGGGACACAATCCATTAGAGTTAATACATCTTAAAAAAAAGTAAGTACTCCTAGGCCTCATGTAGGCCATCCTATTCATCATTCAGTACACATATGTGCTATATTAGGCCTAGAAGAGTTTAGGTTTAATTGTATGTGACAATTAAGAATTAACAACAGTC
>WNGS01100483.1:0-12696 GCA_020271785.1 Procambarus virginalis
TTTTGTTAGGCCAAAGCTAGAATATGCAGCGGTGTGTGGTGACCATATCTTAACCCTCAAACCGCGCATATCATATATAAATGATATCAGTGACAAAACCGAAACCGCGCACATCATTTATATATGATTTCGTGTCTAGCGCTATAATTTAAACGCCCCGCCTGGGATAGGGGCAGCTATAGTACAGCCACGACTGATAGTTGCCAGATGCCACCTAGAAAAAAAATCCAGCCCAACATTCTTGGGTGTGAGAGCGTCAGTATTGAGCAAGCCACCAAGGCTGGCGCACGCAGCACGAGCTCACAGCACCGCTGTTCAGCTTGTGACCACAGCATCGCCTACAAATGCCAAAATATAAGTGATACTGCTATTATTTAGCAGTGATAGTATTACTGAAGCCCCTGACTTTGATAAAACTGACCAGGATTCTGATAACAGCGTGATTGTGGTGATATTTAGCGCTGTGCTCGATGGAGGGAGGAGTACGGCTGTGGAGGGAGGGTTGTGGCGTCGTCTTCTGACTGTGTGTGGCCACCATTTATTGACTGCACTCACCATACCAGCTTAGTGGTTCGCTATGGTGAACACAAATGTAGATACTTATATATAACGTGTGTATAGTGTGAGATAACAGCGAGAGGAGTAGGTTGGGAGCCGCCATTTTGGTGAGGGAGGAGCGTCGTCTGCACGACTTGGCATGTTGTTTACTGATGGCTACTATGGTCTTTGGGCACCATACCAGCTTATTTGTACAGTATGGTGAATAAAACAGGTAGATACTTATATATAATGTGTGTATATAGCGTAATAACACCACAACCAATATTGTTGGAGGAGAAATATTAGTGCGTCTGGCCTTGAGGGCGGCCGCCGATCAGCTGACTGTGTGAGTAGCTACGTCTTTGTGGCTTTACTCACCATACAAGCTTAGATGTACAGTTATGGTGAACAAAACATGTAAATACGTATATATAACGTCTGTGTATAGTGAATAAATGCAAAAACAGTATTGTGGGAGGTGAATGAGGGTGAGTGAGGTGGTGTTGAGGGAGGGAGTGGCAGTGAGTGGCTCGCTGGTGTGTGGCGGCCACTCCTCGTTGCTTTTTGACTCACAAGACCAACTTAGTAGTTCGTTATGGTGAACAAAACATGCAGATACTTATATATAACCTGTGTATATAGTGTAACAACAGCAAAACTATTTGTTTATTGTTTTATGAACATAATAATTGAATCACTTATATGCACACCATAATTTTGAGTACAGCGATGGTTCACACATTTTATAATATAAATATACCACAATTCACTGTATGGAATAATATTACTGCAAAAAAACTAAGAAAAAATCAATCAGAGACATTGAAATAATTAGGTAATAATATATTTGTGGCAACTGCCGTCTGACAGCTCGGGCGGAGTAGACCTCGTCTGGCGAAGGCTCTGCCAACGCCCCTTTTTTGCCACACTTCCCTACCCTATTGCGGCTAAAATATGCCACCTACGATTTTTTTGTTATTTTTTCCGTGATCAGGGAACAAAAATAAACTTCTATAAGACGAAAGAATTTTTTGGATTTTTTTTTTGTTGCGCCTGTGGGTGTGAATTCCATTTGGGCCCCTAGCGGTTTGAGGGTTAAGAAGCACATCAACAAACTGGAAAAGGTGCAAAGACATGCTACTAAGTGGCTCCCAGAACTGAAGGGCAGAGCTACGACGAGAGGTTAGAGGCATTAAATATGCCAAAACTAGAAGACAGAAGAAAAAGAGGTGATATGATCACTACATACAAAATAGTAACAGGAATTGATAAAATCGATAGGGAAGATTTCCTGAGACCTGGAACTTTAAGAACAAGAGGTCATAGATATAAACTAGCTAAACACAGATGCCGAAGAAATATAAGAAAATTCACTTTCGCAAACAGAGTGGTAGACGGTTGGAACAAGTTAGGGGAGAAGGTGGTGGAGGCCAAGACTGTCAGTAGTTTCAAAGCGTTATATGACAAAGAGTGCTGGGAAGACGGGACACCATGAGCGTAGCTCTCATCCTGTAACTACACTTAGGTAATTACACTTAGGTAATTACATAGCCTAGCAAAGAGAACGGGAAGACGTTGGCGCTCAGTTTAAAATCAGTCCCCAAAAATTCGGATAAAAACTGTATTTTCGACAAGTATTTTAATGAACGACGCAATGCTGCGTTGTTACCAGACTACCCCCGAGTAAAAAAACGATGCAATGCTGGATCGTTACCGAGCCAAAGTGTTAACATTTTCAAAAACAAAAGTAATTTTTTCCCGAGAATTTATTTCCTGCGCACAGGGGGGGTGCCGTATTTGGAAGGCAAGCAGCACAGTGGTTAAGCATGACAACAGCAGTTTAATGGTTAAACCACATAAAATAAAACAAGTATTTACTCCAAGCAACACAAAACAGCAGTGACTACAATTGGTGTTTAAGTGATTTTTTTAAATGATTTATAAATGGTATATAATAAAGATTGATGATAGCCACCAGCAACATGAGTACCAAGTAGAGTTACTGTAATTCACACCCCTGACAACTAATTCAGTACTCAACTTTATCAGTTTCTATTTCAAATATAATAATAACTTACCTTTAGTTACCATGGAAACCTTTAGAATATTGGTTTACATAATCTACAATCAGTACATTAATATTTATTGACAAGCATGCATACAATCACTTGCAAGGGTACATTTATTAAAATTAGTTTGCGAGCAATATTCTGCTGCAAATGAATTTAGCTTAACACCATGACAAGAAGCATTAGGTTGCTGAAAGACCATATTGATAGTCTGGTATGTTTTCAAGGCAAATTTAACAAGTTACAGTTTTACATAGCAAATTTGTTATGAACAGGTAGTATCTACAAGAAAGCTAGACCTACAATAATATGTTAAGAGGGGTCTCTGTAGCATTTCTAAATTTATAACTTTAAATGATTGTTTAGATATGTACGAACTGACTTAAATATTATAAAATGTACTGTATCTTTATTTATACCATTGGTTTCTTAGCAGTTTATGAAAATAATGTTCAAAAACAAATGGCTGATAGAAATCTCTCATTGGGAAAATCATTCAAACATTCAACATACGACTCAAGAAGTGCTACTTAAGCAAATATTTTTTTTATTATAAACATTCTTGAGGAACTGTGAGCTACTGTAAGCTGTCAACAGTCAGTTGTAAGCATCAGTGAGCAGTCATACTGACTGAAGTCTTGCCACCACCAAATTTATGTTGTGTTGACAGTTTGAGTTCAATGTTTATTCTGATGTTGGAGGGGTGAGGCATCTCACAAATGGCCATTCCACTAGTTGGTGATAAGTGTGGACAGTGGTGGTGGTGTGGGGTGTGTCGGGTTGCCCCACTCCGCTGCTCCCGCCCCTAGCCCTTAGGTCCATGCCCCGTCAGGTGGCAGCCAAGGCTGTAGGACCCTAAGGTAGTCTGAGGCCTGCCACTGGCCTGCAACACATGGGAAAGCGCTGCATTAGTGGTGGGCAGGAGGGGCGGGAAGTGCCGAGTGTGGCTTATCTATTTGTAGTGAGGGAAGCTATTTACCTCTCTGTGCATAATAAGCACTTTAATTGATACTACCAAACCAATCATAATGTGACATATCAGTTCAAAGCAGTTTTAGAATTTATCCTCTGTCAAGTTTCAAAACTAGCACTGTAGGTACAAGATGAATAGGAATGGTATATCTTTGTTTTAAAATTTGCCTGATCTGAAGTGATCTATGGCATATTTCATTTAGGGCTAATACGAAAATGTATGTGAGAATGACCTTAGTTGTGGTGCAGCACATTTCCAATCTTTACCTCCTCAGGGATCCTGGGGTAGGTGAGACATGGAGCCGAGCTCTGAAGACATACCACTAGGTGGCACCACTACTCAACGTGTTAGTGTCAAGTTAGGTCAGGTTAAGCCAGGCCGAGGTTGTAGGAGCATCCAAGTTAACCTGGGACCACCTGTGAACTCAGTGTTGGTTAACTACTCAGAAAATTCAAAGGTTACTTTGAAGTAAATGTTAACATGGCTGCATTTGTTTCCATAAATAATGCTGGTTGTCAAGTCCAAATGTCTCTCATGCATAACAATGTTAATATTCTTGTTTTCATAATTCTAGCTGTTAGAAATTATTATTAGGAAAATAACAAAATAGTGTTGGAAATAAACAGAAAAACTTGTTTCAAAATAAAATAGTGTTAAAACAATAGCCTATTCATCAATTCACATTCACTTGATGTTTGTACAAAACTTTTGGTTAGTTTGCATACAATTTGAGCTACAGTACCGAGAAAAAGATGGATTGATAGAGCAATATACTGATTCTTGGAAGTTCAAAATCATCAGAGAAGCAAAATATATAAATATTTTTTAATGCAAACCCAGGAAGATATAATAATTTGAGTCCTGTCTGAGGGTTTATAAAGAATGTTAAAATAAGCATGTGCTTTTCAAAACATGAAATGCAATACTGTATATATATATTAGAAAATATTTAGCACAAAGCAAGGAATAGCATCACTAGCAGAGTAAAACTTCTTCCCACAGTACTGATGGATAACTAGGAACTTATCCAAGATTTTCCTAGCTCATTTCCATAAACAATGTGTTTTCTAGAGGAGCCTCTAGTGGCTCCATGAAAATACCTTGCTGAGATTGCTCCCACTGCTGGGTCACATCAGTTGCAAGTCCTGTTTTGCCTACCGGGGACTAAAGCCAGAACCTGGTCCCCCTCACAAGACATGTAGGAAATGGGAAAGCAACCAGAATATCAACAAAGCTTCAAAGACAACCTCAAGGTTCACAGAAAATAACTTGCTGAAAAGGACGAATAATTCTGCAAAACTGTTCAGGAGATCAGGTGAATTATTCTAACAAGCATCAATCCATTAGTACCAATTGCCACCATTAGGTGGCCTGAAGCCCCGAGTCGTGCTTGCTCCACCCCTCTTACACTATGTTGTTCTGCTCCCCGGTTTGCCTGAATTTATAATAAGTTCCTCTGTTTTTTAGCTAAGTGCTGGACATCCTCTGGATATGGTTATGCAGGGCCAACTTTCTTTTTCTTTCTTTTTGTTTTGGTGTTTGCTCCAGGCTTTTTCTGTGGACTTGACTTGTTTTGAGCATCAAGCTGCCTGTGCTCATGACTCTCTTCCCTGGATGCTAATCTGATTGTCCCTGCACTGACAAAGTTACAGTACTTCTCTGGTGTGTTCGGGAGTTCGCCCCTGAGAGGCCTGGCCACTGGGTAGAGAGCTTTGCCCTGGACAGTTCATGAGTTTTGACTCCTCTGTGTAGGCTTGAGGTTGGGGAAAGTCTGGTTGGTTGTAAGTGGGGTGGGAACACACAATTACACATGGTAATTGGTCTTATTTAATATGGCACATTGCAGACACTTTGTAGCATGTTACCTAAGGCTGAATTCAGTGTGTTCTTTCAGCTTAAGTCTTTGGTGCCTGGATGTCCTGATAGCTAACCACCTTCACATCATGGTGTGAATCCTCCTCTACTGTCTACATTTTTTAAGACCATATGGATCTTTGACGTGATCAATCGACCAGTTAAGATCGAGCTGAGTCTTTACTTGCTACTCCTGAGTTTAAAGGGTGTTTGAAGGGTCCTGCTACTGTCCGATGATCATTTCTCTGCCTCCGCCATGCTGACTACTGGGTTGGAGACACCTTACACCCAGAGTTCTGAGTGTTTTTGCTTGACTGGCTTCTATTCTTTCTGAACTTGCTTCAGATCTGGAAGCTTATTAGGCAACTGCCACTTTATGGGCTCGGTTTTCCTGTCTTCAGCTTGAATGGCATTGTGCTCATTTGGATGTCCCAGAGTTGCCCTTTTGATGTTTAGGGACCCAGAATTGGAGGTATTGGTGACTTCCTAACCCTTCCTCCGAAAACACAGTACGTTTTAATACTAAATATAAGAACTACATTCCTGACTGTCTGCATAGTACATAAATACACTTAATTGTGCAGTTACATTTACCTCCCCATATATTCTCCTCATTTTCTGTAAATACACTCAAAATTTTTAGGTTGAAGTTTTCATGTTCAATTCTATATACACAAGTTTTAACCCTTAAACTGTGCGTATCATATATATATATGATATCAGTGACAAAACCGAAACCGTGCACATCATTTATATATGCTTTCATGTTTAGTGCTATAATTTAAACACCCCGCGTGGGATAGGGGGTAGTCATCGGCAAGCCTCAACCGACCATAAACAAATCCCGCCTGGGAAAAAATCCAGCATGGGTCCCCTTTGTGTACAGGCCTCAGTTATCCGGCAGACACCATGGCAAGCGCATCAGGTTCCAACGACCCACCCCGCTCAGCGAGGCGTTCCTCGCGACCTCTGACCGAGAATGAAATTAATCGTAATTTGTTCCCAGATGGTGATGAGTCTGTTATTGACGACTCAGACTTTGATCATGACTACACACAGCCCTCAGAGTTTGATATGACTGACGACGAGTGTGAACATGCTGGCTCCACCAGGGCTAGACCTAGCATCTCGCCCATGCCTCCTCGCCCTTGCTCAACCCCAATTTGTGCAAGACCACACAGTTCATGTGCTCCCTTGCAAGATATTGATGTTTTGCTCGACGAGTCTGAAGAAGGTGAATCATTTTTCGGTCTTAGTGACTTAGAATCGGAAAATAGTTTCGCTAGTGCAAGTGGAGTGAGTGGTGTTGCCAAGCGACAGCTTGTCGTGTCAGCAGCATCTGGCCAAGCCATGCGGCACCACATGGCACCACATGAACAAAGACCCTCAACATCGAGTAATTTTCCATCACTGTCCCTGCCCACCCCTACTGTTCCTAGACCTGCTTCAGCTCCTGGTCCACGGTTTCCTCGCCGTGGTGCCGCTATCAGCTCTCAAAGACAACTGGTGTTTTTGTGTGGAGTGATGGGATAGATTATGTTCCACAAATTCCTGTTTTTGATAATTCGGATGTTGGAATTACAGACATTTTCCCTGATAAAGGTGCAGATATGTGTGAAATGGACTATTTTACTGCATATTTTGATGAGCCGCTAATGGAATATATTGTTCATGAAATGAACAAATATGCGACTGATCTCATTGATGAGGAGGAGTTATCCGATTATTTATGTTTGCAGCAATGGAAAGATATGACTGTAGGTGAAATGTATGTGTTTTTGGCACTGTGTATGTTGATGAAACATTGTGTCAAACACGTAATCGAGCATTATTGAAGCAAAGACCATACTGTTCCAACACCGATGTTCGGCAAATATATGTCTCGAGACCAATTTGCGATAATCCTCAGGTGTCTTCACTTTGCAAATGACTGTAATGATGATGACAGACTTTGGAAAGTAAGGCACATCCTGAATGAACTTATCGGAAAGTACAGGGATTTCTACGCACCAGCTCAGAAGCTTGTGATTGACGAATTCCTTGTGCTTTTCAAAGGACGTCTTGCCTTCAAGCAGTATATTCCCTCCAAGCGCCATCGATTTGATTGAAATTCTTTGTACTCTGCTGCTCGGTCCACCCTAGATGAAATTTCCTTCTCTTCACATCCAAAAACTATTATGGACTTATTTCTATCTGCAGTGTTTTGTACCAGTTTACTGTTGGTAACCAGTTCTTTCCTAACTGCTTGACTAAGATCCGCTTCCTGTTTGTCATTTCTGGTTTTGACTTCCAAACACACTTCCTTAATTGTCTCTTTCTCTTTTACAACTTGGGCATATGTCTCTTTTATTTCTTCTTTATACTTCTCCAGTTCTTTATTAGTTCTTTATTAGTATTTGAGTTGCCAATGATGTTTCTCGTTGAATCTCCTTGCCTATCTCCATGTTAGCCTTCAGGCTCCCTTGGAGTTGCTCACCATACGAGTCTATTTTCTTGTTTAATTCTTCAAATTCCCTACTCTTCACTTTCCATGCCTCATTATCCTTTATCAGTTTCTTGATGTGTGCCTCCTGTATCCTTACCTTATCAGTCAAGCTGTTAATTTCCTTGCCTTGCTGGAAAATACTTTCTTTTAAATTACAAAACTCAATCTTGAGACCTTCATTTTCTAGTTCTAATTAATCACCTTTTCTTCATATTTCTTTAGCATGTCCTCAAGAATCACTAACCTGCCAAAAAACCACCTTTCATTGCATCTTGTTGAGCTTCTTGAGTTCCTGTGTTTGCAGCCTCCGCCTCATCCCTGCCTCCTTCAATCCCTTTCCTTACTACTTTCTCTGGACATGTTCTTTTTAATTTTTCTGTGGCTCCTTTGGGTAATCGGTTTCCACCTGTGTCCCATTACAGGGGTAGCAATCGTATTGCTTCATTCATCTTTTCTACCCTGTCTATTCCCCTGAGGAATTGTGGGAATTGTGTCATGACTGTGAGACATGACATCTGTCATGTCTCACAGTCTTGTGTTCCTGGGGTTGCCTTGTCTTGTGTATGAACTGTGGTAATGTACTTATGTACATTATTACCTTAGTCTTAGTGTTCACAGACGGTGGTCGTTGGCTTGTTTTCCTTATTATGGGCACAGATTTTGTGCCTAGGTACCTTGCCCTATATGCCTGTCTGGCTCCCTAGTCTCCGGTGCTCGGTATCCTGTTCATATTACAGTAGTTTTAGCAGTGAAGCTCATTTTTATCCACCCCCTACAAAAAAATACTGTATTATATTAGTACTGTCTCCACTCGATCATCCGGACTATATGGGAAAGACCCCCAGCCAGATTATCACATTTTTCGGATAATGGTACTTTTTCACCTACGAGTCCAAAGCTAACCATTTCCAACTATTTTTATACTACAAACAACATTATTTGAATTGCCTTGCCACATATAACTATTAAATATTCAACTAGAAACCTCAACTTACCTTGTTGGTGTTCGTCTTCTTGATTGATGCCACACATCTTGAAGTTAAGAATTCTTAACAATTTACGTAACTTATACTAACACAACACTAAAATTAACACTTAAAATTACTGTACAGTTCATTATGCAAAGTTAGTTTTGACTGCCAGCTGCTGAAGCCTCACTGGTTGAAAGCATTTGGGTTGCCTGTGAGGCCTCACTTGTTGAAGGCGCTTGCTTGCGCCTCACTTGTTGAAGGCACTTGCTTGCACCTCATTTGTTGAAGCGCTTGCATGCCCTCACTTGTTGAAGGCGCTTGGCTTGCCTGTGACGCCTCACTTGTTAAAAGCGCTTGCTTGCGCCTCACTTGTTGAAGCCGCTTGGCTTGCCTGTGAAGCCTCACTTGTTGAAGGCATTTGGCTTGCCTGTGACATCTCGCTTGTTGAAGGCGCTTGCTTGCGTCTCGCTTGTTGAAGGCGCTTGCTGCGCCTCACTTGTTGAAGGCGCTTGGCTTGCCTGTGAAGCCTCACTTGTTGAAGGCGCTTGGCTTCCCTGTGGCGCCTCACTTGTTGAAGGTGCTTGGCTTGCCTGTAACGCCTCACTTGTTGAAGGCGCTTGGCTTGCCTGTGGCGCCTCACTTGTTGAAAGCATTTGGCTGCCTGTGACGCCTCACTGGTTGAACAACACGTAACTTGTCTTTAATTGCTAGGACAACCTTCTTCCTCTTAACACCTCCAGAACGATTGATGCTGTTACCAGACATAGTCTTGGCCAAAAATGTTCAAAGTTACTATGAAAATAAAAAAGTTATTTAAAAAATATTTCACTAATTGCGCAGCACTGTGACACCGCACTGGTTGAGGTGTATAACAGTAACTTCTCTTTAATTGTTAGGACAACTTTCTTCTCTTAACATCTCCAGAACAATTGATGCTGCTACCAGACATAGTCTTGGCCAGAAATGTTCAAAGTTACTATGAAAATAAAAAAGTTATTTAAAAAAATATTTCACTAATGGCGCAGCACTGTGTATAACATGAGGGACGGATGCACATGGGTTGACCAGTGTTGGACGGGTCCACTTGGGGTTGGGCAGCTATAGCACGTTACGTAGGTTGCCAGGAGGAAAAAATCAATATTTTTTAAGGAAACTTCAGCCTGTGCACATTGTTTTAGGAAATTTATTTGTTATTACATAATTACTAGTACTTATTTCATTTGTTTTTGGCAATGATTAATTGTTCTAAAATTAATAGTAATTCCTGTACCCAAGTGGTCCCTCCAGACGCACCCCTCCCACACTCCCAACACCACCCACAACCCCACCCCCTCCTCCACGATGCGTCTAGAGCCACAGACAGGATTAATACGGTATGGCCGAATTTTCATCCGGCCAAACCAGCTTTTATCCGGTTCCTGTGGCCATTTTGGCAGGATATTGTGATAACTTTATCCGATCACGATTTTGGCCATATAAGGGTGTTTTCGGATGTTTGAATCCCGAATAATCGCGGGGTTACAGTATTGTGTGTTTAATTTATTGGCAAATGCGGTAGGTAGGGCTCCTCCTCCAGGTTCTTTTCCAGGTGCCCTTGGGTGTCTCGGATTCGTTTTTTCGAAGGTTTTCTTCCTCTTTGCTTACCCCCTGCGGAAGTTCAGGAGGCCCTTGGGTGTACTGTACCTCCTGTAAGACACGGTTTACGCCTGTGTTGAATCCAGTTCTGTTCGAGTTCTGCTCCCCTTACACTGATCGGGTGCGTTTTTTGAGGTTCCAGTGTCTTCCTGATTGGCAGCCTGCCTCGATGGCTGGTTGATGTGGGCTTCCTGCCAGTCTGCTTGTTTGCTACCTAGGGTTCTGGTTCTTTCCCAGCTTGCAGGATATGGGTTCCCGGTAAATTGGCGAAAGTCCCAGTTGGTTCTGTTCTGGGTTCGGGCTTGGCTGGGTCTAGTGTGGGGTTCTTGTACTGCATATGTTTCTCTCCCTCCTGCGGCTTTTCTCTGGTTGTGATCCTGCCTTAAGCAACTGAGAGGGACCCAGGTCACTCAGCGGTTGCTCGAGCAGATGTGCTGGAGCTTGCGCTTTGCCCTGCTGGTTTACTGCTGGGCATGGTTTGGCTTTGGAGGCTGTTCATTCTCCGGTGTCCTTGCATCGGTTGCTGCGTCTCTAGCTTCCTCTTCAAGGTTTTTTGGGTTCAGTGCAATGGTGCCTTCATCTCCCCCTTGCTCGATGTGTTCACGGATGCATCATCTCTTGGGCAGGGCTTTGTGACCAGTGCTCACCAGGCCAGCTAGGGGCGTTTGGCGCCATCTTTCCTTCAAGCTCGGAGCATGGTGCGGGAGTTTGTGGCTATGTGGCAGGCGCTGCGACGAATCCGGCTTCCTTGGGGCTTGGTGATCAGGCTCCATTTGGACTGCTCCCCCGTGGTTCATTGTCTCCACAGAGGGGGGGCTCTTTGGTCAGTGGGTTTGGGGCTGGTCGCTTTAGGTAGCTCTTCTGCTGAGCTCTTGTGGTTTAGCTCTCTGCGCTGTTCACATTCAGGGTGTGTCCAACGTCCTGGCAGATGGCCTGTTGCACTTCAATCCTCTTTCCACAGAGTGGACGGTCGGTGCCACCTTCTTCTTATGGCTTTGTCAGACACAGAGGTCTCAGCATCTCCAATTGTACGTGGCGCCATTCCCTGACTGCAAGGCCTTTGCGGTAGATGCTTTTCAGCAAAACTTTTCGAAGTGAGGGTTCCTGGACCTCTTCCCCCAAGTCCAGCTGTTGCTCCAGGTTCTGGCTCAGCTGGATTCATGTAGGTGGTGAGTGGCTCCTGGTTCCTTTGTGGTCGGCCTGGTTTCAGGTGCTACTTACGCGGTGTACGAACCCGGTTTTTTCATGGCTTCACCTCTTTCAGCAGGTTGGGTATGTGAGGTCGTGAGCAATGAATCGCCTTATTGCTCCGCGCTTCATGTCTGGTCTTTCTGATGCGTGTGTATCGCCATTTGTATTGTGGTCAGGTGGCTTCTTTGATGGTGTCTCACATGCAGTCTTCTTCTCAGTGACAGTATGAAGTTTCTTGGCGGTCTTTCCATCATTTTCTTTCTCTTTGTCGGTTTTCATTGATTTCAGACTAGGTCGTTTTGTCTTTTTCTCTTGTCTTTTCTGGATCGGCATCATGCCTAATACTGTCACTTCGTATCATGCGGCATTGGTAGAGACACTGCTGCTTGCGTTCGAGGAGGATGTAACTTCCACTTTGTAACGCATGCTTTCTCATGAGTTTTTCACCTCCGGCTTGCTCATGTGCCCCTCTGTATTGATCTTTGGACTGAGTTCTTTCTTTTCTTTTCTTCTCCTCACTTTGTTGTGGCTCTATCGGTTTGGATTGCTTTTGTAAGGCCATGCTTTTGTTGGCCTTGGCCTCTGAATTCGGGTTGGGAAGCTTCATGGTGGGCGATTGCATCCTTGACAGGCGTAAGATCATTTTGATGTTCCTAGTTTTGTAGTTACACTGTGATGATAATTTGTTAGTGTATTGTAAAGCTAAGATGTTATATTTATACTTATAATTGGATGGTGGCAATTTAATATTGTATTAGAGAATAAGTAAATGGTTACTGTATGATATGCTGATCAAGCAGGCAACAAGCCACATGGCCATTTTGGTGAAGGAGGTGGCATTGTCTGCTGGCTGGTGTGTGACTTGTCATGCTGTGTAGGGTGGCTACTATGCTGTTTGGACACCATACCAGCTTAGTTATACAGTTATGGTAAACAAAACATGTAGATCCTTATGTATAATTTGTGTATATAGTGTAA